>JANFAE010000358.1:0-113401 GCA_024613145.1 Pisolithus marmoratus
CTTGTTTTTGTGTATTGGCGAGTGTGAGGATATGAGGAAGCCCGGCCCAAAGCTTTGTCTCTGAACTGAGTATGGGGCAGACTCGCTACCATGTCACTATAAAGTGCTTCCATATAAGCTCCATTTGTCATTATACTTTGGCTCCAGTGTGTGGGTGTCATCTGGCCACCATGTTGTACGCCAAACTTTGTTTCGGTCGATCTGGTACCGTCTGCGTTCTCCTTTCCACTCGTTCGTTCACACACACTTCAGAAAAACCGCTGTGCCGCGCCCTTCGTTTTCGCGCACTTCACTTCCCTCTCACGCAATCTGATCACGTGACTCTTTCCTTTCCAGGCACGTGACTGCAGCTCGCTCTGGCGACCCACGGTTTTCCCCCCACCACCCGCTAGAATCGTTTCTCTTGTGTCTATTCTTTTAGACGATCTATCGCAGTCATTTATATATCCGACATATCTTATCTTTGGACATCTATTTTTGGTATGCACGTCAGCAACAAAGGTGGGGCATGAGGAGGAGGTTGCGCAACTGATTACCTAATGCCGTGCATTACTTTTTTGAGCCACTGTAGTATAATAGTACCACTTGGTTGATAACATAAGCGATTACTCACTCACAGAACTACTGACAGCGAGGACTAGTTTGTGTCGAGAAGTGAACAGATAATGAGGAAGAAATATTGGAAGTCTCCTTCCCTCTCTACTGAGTTGAAAGAGCCACCACACTCTATGCCCGGGGAGGCTCTTTCCATTTCACCCTCTGTCAAATCTGGTGTCGTGATCAAGCAGCCTACCCCTCCTTCACTCATCCATTTGAACAATTTACATCATGGTAAGGACACAAGGAAAAATTGTGGCTATATTTTTTTGTAATTGATCTTTTTTATCAAGGGAAATGCAAGGAAATATTGGAGGTTATTCTTGGGGCTCAACAAGAATACTTAGTGGTAAGCTACAGCAACTACATATTTCAAGGTTTTGAAGAATATTTGAGAGCAGTATGAAGGGGTGTCTATGAGTGATTATAACTACATCGTAGATCGTTTAGAAAAAAGCGGGTATTGGAAAACATGGAACAGGTGTGTTTGCTCACTACATATGGCCACTGTACTGTTGCAACTAATATTCTTCGCTTGAAACTTAGACTGACCTATTTCCCGATATCTGAACATCTCATGGTCTCGTCTCCCTCTGCCCTTCACAAGTCCATCTTAGGTGCCCTTATGGGTCATCTTGGGGAGATCCTAAGGACTATCCCAGTTCCCAGCGACACAGTGATTTACCAGACCATGCAAACCAGATCTGTTTTGTTGGGTTTGGTGTGCACGGTTCTGGACTCAACTGTTATGATGTGTACTTGGCACAGGTGGGTAGGGGATCCAATTTGGCTGATGGAGTGTGCCTTTGCACAAAGCAACCAGGATGTCATGTGAAAGTTGAACTCTTATGTCCAAGACATCCCCAGCCTTCTCATCGTCGGGAAACTTGTGATCAAACAGGGACAGCAATACCACAGTCCAGGGTCAAAGGCCTCTGCTTTTGAGGTGAGGTCTGGCAGCTAACTAGCAAAGACAAGCAACTCAGAACTTCGAAGTTAGAAGTCTGTATTGAAAGCTACCTAGCAAAGACAAGCAACTGAAAGGGAGTTCAGTAAGGTAGCTACAAGTAATATTAAATGAACTTTACCTCAGAACTTCAAAGTTAGAAGTCTGAGGTGCACAGGAAAAACAATTGAACCTAAGTGCGAAGAAAAATGATTATGTAAGACATTCCGCTGTAAGTATCAAGGTAAAACATCAACACTTCAACATGCCCACTCAATGGAACATGTCTTAGAAAATAATACCCATACCATATGAGAAACGAACATGTTTTTCGTGTGACAGTCCCTTCGTCAGGACGTCGGCTACCTGTTCACCAGTTGGTACATATTCCACAGTTACCTCTCCAGAATCAACCTTCTCTTGAATGAAGTGGTGATGAATAGATATGTGCTTCGTCCGGTCATGGAACATTGCATTGCTCATTAGGGATATAGCAGACTGGTTGTCGACAAGTAGAGGGGTAGGTTCATGAATAGCGGTCACGTCCAGTTCTGCAAGCAGGGTGCGAATCCAGATTAAATCTTTGGTGGCTGTGGATACAGCCATATACTTGGCTTCTGTGCTCGAGAGAGCTACAGAGGTTTGTTTCTTCGAGGACCAACTAATGGCACCACCAGGCAGAATAAAAACATATCCTGATACAGAGCGACAGTCATTTACATCGGCTGCCCAATCTGCATCAGCATAGCCAAGGGGGATGTCAGTTGCATCACGGGAAAAAGTGAGGCGAGCCTCTGTGGTTCCTCTGAGATATCGGTAGACCCGCTTGAGTGCAGTCCAGTGTGGTTCCCCAGGGGTTGCCACGTGCCTACTAAGTACGCCCACTGCAAAGGCTAAGTCTGGCCACATAGCTAGCATTGCATACATCAGTGCTCCAAGAGCACTCTGGTACTTGCATGCCTCGATCTTGGGCTCAGTCAGCTTCATGAGCTTGAGGTTAGTCTTGATAGGCGTTGAGACACTTTGTCCATCCTGCATGCCGAAATGGTCAAGTATGGACTCTATATAGCATGTTTGAGACAGCTCGATTGTCCCCTTATCACGGTCATGTAGAATCTCCATTCCTAGGATCCACCGGGCCTCGCCCAAATCTGAGAGGTCATACTGACCTGCAAGCTGGGATTTCAGCCTGTCAATGACTTCACGGCTCCTCGAGAGAATGAGTTTGTTGTCAACATAGACAGCAACGATCAGTAGGATACCATTTTCAACCTTATAGAAAAGGCTGTGATTGGCATTGCTCTGAGTAAAGCCTAGAGACTTGAACACTTCCTTCAAATGTTTATACCAGGATTTGGGAGCCTGTTTCAGTCCGTAAAGCGCACAATAGAGGTGCCAAACTTTGTCATCTGAGGTTCAAAAAACCAGGCGGTGGCCATAGGTAGATCTCCTCCTTGAGGTGACCATTTAGGAAAGCAGACTTTACATCCATCTGATGGATTTCAAGGTTGTATTTAGCTGCGAGCGCAAGCAATATTCTTATGGTGGAGAACTTAGTGACGGGTGCAAACGTATCAGTATAGTTGACACCATGGACTTGGGTGAATCCTTTGGCTACCAATTGCGCCTTGTATCGCTCTACATCGCCTGTGGGACCTCGTTTGAGCTTAAAAACCCATTTTGAGTCAATTATCTTGTGATTGCGCAGTCGCGGCACCTCCTCATATAGGCCTATCCTCATGAAGGTATTCAGCTCATCCATCATCGCACTGTACCATTGATCAGCATCCTCACAGCCCATAGCATCGTTGAAGGAGGTTGGCTCGTTGTCACAGGACGTGGACACTTGGTAAGCGTTCAGTGTGTCACAGTCACCTTGGTCACCTGACTCCACTGCCGCATCAGCACGCTCTACCTCCACAGCGCTTTCAGTCGCTCTCTCGCTTCCCTCGCCCTCTCGCTCTTTTGACAAATCATTTGTTGATGGTAGGGTCATCCTGTCATAGGTGTTGATGAAGTAGCACTGATCGTTGTCTCGAATAGGCGCTTTTTTCATTCTGGATGACCTTCGAGCTGCTGGAGGGGGGATGGGGTGTGGATAAGGTGCAGGTGGACCTTGCGATGGGTCTGGGCGCTTAGGCGTTGACGAAATCGTCTTCCTGGGTCTCTGGAGGTGTGGCTCACCAAGTTTCAGGTCATGGGATGGACTACTGGGTCCTCTAGCCTTTGCAGAAGCTTCCTCAGCCTCTGTGGCTGATCGAGTTGGATCGGGAGCGAGTGGCTCGACGTTCTCAAATGTTTTGGCCTCCTGGTGAGTCTCCTGGTCCGTACTATCACTCTGGTATCCATCTGACCCACTGTCAGTGGTGTAGGAGTCATCCTCTGCCATTTCCTTAGCTAGCCCTGTACTTGTAGTAGGACTTTCTCAGTTCGTGACCGCAGATGCACTTGGCCTGGCTGGTTCAACCTCCCTCTTGTCTATTAGGACCCGTGTGAGACCCTCTCCAGTCTCTTCGTCAAAGACAATGTCACAAGATTTGTGTTGGAGATTGAATCACTTCTGTGTGATATTACATTTTGGTGCGAGTTTCTTATGCTTACATAAGCGCTTAGAGCGCACTTAGTAGTATGTTTTTCATACTGTTCCCTCAGTCCCAGTCAAAACCTACAAGACGCTCTTCGATGCTGCTCGAACGCTAAGTTTATTAGAACCATGGGAAATCGCTGGGCATCGAGGAATGTCGAGGAATGTCTTTCGAATCTGAAGACATCAACACAAATCTGAAAACATCTAACAGCGTATTTTGTATTTTGAGGCAATTCTGAAAACGTCGAGCAACGTATATTTTCAAAATCGATGTTCCTCGACTCTCCTCGATGCTCTACGACATATCACATGATGTTACTATAATGTACACTCCAGAGTCCAATGCACCAACATGAGAGTGAAGAGTTTTGCTGCCTTATGTGCCTTATGCGAATGTGAGAAGAGTGATGGAGGGATGCAGAATGGCTGTGGGATCAACATGTACAGGTGGAAACAGGTGGAAAGCAAGGCGTATGTGAAAGCGAACGAAAACCGGATGAAGACGGAATAACAAGCCTGTGAAACAAGCCTGCGATTGACGAGGATGGTATGAACGCATGCAGATCAAACATCCCTGTACCCTTCGAATGCGTGTTCTGAGGCCACTACTGGGGATGTTGACTCTAAAACTTTCTTCCGCATTTCCTTGACCATAGCAGCTTGCCTCTTGTAGTTCTAAATGGCACATATCATGTGCAATAGTCTGGTAACATCTCGTGATGGTGTGGCTTACTTACGTCCACGGACAAATCATTGTTTCGCACTAGTGTATCCCAGTACTCTGAAAACTCGCCGACAGTCCCCCCCTTGTGTTCCTTGCACCAGTCAATTGCACATAAGTTCCTGCTAAGTATCAGATCTGTCCTATAAGTGAAATTGACCCTCTTGCCGAGGAGTTGTAGAGGTCTGGCTAGCCCGCATGGTCGAGTTCTTATCTGGTGCATTACGTTTCTTCTTGCCACCTATACCACTCCCCGCTACTGGACCTGGCTTAGGGTTTGCCGCTGCGATCGCAGTGCCCGGTATTGCTTCAATAGAAGAAGCGCTTGCATCGAATCTGAGGCGTCCGTCATTCATTGTTTCGACCGCTGTAGGAAAAGATGTGAGAATTGCTGGTGATGGGTGGAGATGTCTGAAGGAGGAGAGAACTTCCAAAGGGGCTTCTATAGCCTGGAGAGAGATACTGTCTGGGGACGTCTGAGGCTGTCTGAGGCTGTCTAGACACAGAGAGAGGCCACTCTCAACCTTCTCAAACTCAAACTCAAACTCGAAACTCGCGCTCGTAACTCGTTACTTGATTGTAGAAGAAAAGTAAGTACAGGCTAGGTAATAAAAATGCTGACTAAGCAATAAAACCTCGCACTAAAGTAATAAACATAAAATAACTAGAAAGCAAGTTAAAATATGAGAAACACAGAATAAAAAAATAAAAACTCCTGGTAGGGAAAACCCATTCCCTACATCTCCCCATCACTTAGATACCAACTGTCCTCAGTTGAGGTCCAGCCAGCCCTAGGATACCTGCTAGTGCTCCCCACGAGCCAAAATTCGAATATCTCCGCACCCAGGATGACAACAGCGTGATAAGATACACCACATGAGAGCCCTCGTCGAGTAGTATAAGCCTCCCGAAAAGCGAGAGGGTCAGTCCCGAAACGGAGGAGAAAGGCGCTGGCCGCGAATGGGGGAAGGAGGAGAACATGGCGTTGACGAGCAACGGTGAGGCCGGTGGACACGAAACCTCGGAGGGCGGCTCTACACGAACAGGAGAGCTCGGCACAAAAGGAACACCGCCGATTAGACCATCCGAACCCGAGTTATCGCCAACGCCGTCTTGTACACCTCCAGAGGCGGACTTCGCCATATCTCGAGAACAGCTGCATATAATTCGATGATTGAGCAGTCAGCAGGGGCGGCTCGGAAAGGAGAATGCAGATACGAATTTTCGAGAGGGCGGACCGAGAAACGAGGGAGATATGCCGCCAGGAACGATAGCCAGTAGCCCAGACACAGAAAAGTGGATATCTCAGGAACCACTGAGCGCGTCACCGTAAACCAGACACCACCACATAGCCGTGAGGGAGTAGTACCGCGGTGCAAAACTTCGAAAGGCCCGGCATGAAAACGGGCGAGATACGCCATCCTGGCCTCCCCAACCCTGTTCAAACACAAAAACTCAGATAATTCTGGAACCGTGAATGCGCGTGCTACGTCTTGTATATCGTCTGGTAGGGTTCGTCTAGTAGAGTCACGTCTAAAAGAAGCAAACGATTCGGACCGGAATTGAACGAGTTATGCCCCAAACACGGTGTGGGGTAGGAGGAAGGGTATGCACCGACGAATAATGGGTCAGCGCGGCAGCACAAAATGCAGGGGAACGCTCGAGGGGAGTGGGGAGAGCCTGGAGAACAAGGAATTGAGGGAATATGCGCACCCAATCCCGAGATATTCGCAAAACTGGTCCGAGACACCTCTATCCACAAGAATCCCGATTTCTCGACAACGGCTGCACCAACCTGGACATGAAGTGCACCGTCCGAAAGCGCTGAACGAGTAGTATTATATCCCAGAACATCGAGAGGCACGGCGAAGATCCGGGGGAGATACGATGCAGATACGGTGTGGGGCAGCAAGATGGAGAAGGAGAAAATGCCGCCGTGGGGCAACCACTGAGGCAATCGATACGAAACTGGAGGTGGTGGTAGAAGGCACCTGGGAGGAGATGATGAAAAAGGGATCAGACCGATTGGACCATCCAGTCCCGAGATATCTGCAACGCCGTCTTATACTCCTCTGTAAATGAAAAACTCCCATATCTCCACAACCAAAGAGCGCGTCACCATGAAAAAGGTATCACCAGGTAGCTGTGAGCGAGTAGTACCACCATGCGAGAAAGCGAGAGGCCCGGTGTGAAAACGAGCGAGATACACAGTCCTGACCTCCCTACCCTGTTCCGACACAAAAACTCAAACAACTCCTGAACCGTGAATGCGTGCGCTTCGTCTTTTATATCGTCTGGTAGATGTCGTCTAGTAGAGTCACGTCTGAGAAAAGCGAGCGATTTGGTCGAGAATTGCAAGAGCTATGGTCTAACCACAGTAGGGGGGAGGAGGGCGGCATCGCGTTGGTGAGGAACCGTTAGGCGGAATTCTACAAAACTTCGGGAGGCGATAGGGACGAGGGAGAAGAGTTGGGAGAACCAGGAACCGGAAAAAACGGCGCACCCAATCCCGAGATATTCCAATTTTCGTCCTACAGTGCCTTTCTCCAGGGATTGGGCGATATCTCTGGATGCGCTGAGGCCGCTGCAACGAAAAGTACGCCGTTGGAAAGCTCTCGTCGAGTAGAACGTAAATCCCGATTTGCGAGAGGGACGGGTGAGCAGTGGTTGAGATATCGCGTCGACGAAGCAGGGGATGAGGGAGGCGCGCGGCTGCTTGACACGAGACTCCATGAATGATATGTTCATGAAAGAAGAATAAAACACAATAAAAGAAATCCCCATGGGCTAAAGCGACTCTATACCGACTCAGTACAGCATGTACCAAGGCTGAGGTGTGCGGCTGCGGCTGCACGACCTTCTCGAGTGGGTTGACATGTGACTGCTACGAGACTGTCGAGTATCATAGGAGTCGGAGGACACCATTCTGTTGACTAGCCGGCTGGTGGGCCGGACTGGAGTGGGCTCATCCCTCGAGATTTCTAGTAACGAGTGTGTGAGTCACGGTGCAGGTGGTGGCGAGCGGCGGGGATGGTAGTCACGGGAACCACGGGAATCGCAGCTGTGGGACCTATCCAAATGATACGAGTACTGATGGCTATAACTACGGCTGGGTGGACTCTCGAAGTACGAACGAGACGGCGAACGTGGGCGGCCACGGCCACGAGAGCGGGAGTGAGATCAACCATGGGAGTATCCTGTAGGTAGAATACAAGAGGGTGAATGAGGGCGGCACAACAAGCCATCACCCGAGCTCGAGGACACAGTAGGTGTTCGAGTGGGGACCTGGGGTTGCACCGGCACTGAGCGACAACTCAGCCCTTCCGTTGAGAGTGGTGCACACAACGGTCGTTCTGAGGGAGTATTGGGGTGCACTAACAAGCGGGGCTGGGACACACCTAGTGAAACCCTTTGGGTCTGCGGCATTTGACTACCCACATCCTCCAATGGTAGCCAGCCTGGACTCGAAGGAGGAATCCGAATGTCCTTAGACCAATTTCCTAGATCCCAGCGTGCCAGACGGTCCTTGAGAGTGCGCCCGGGTACTTCTCGCGGTATCTCTTGCCCGGTAGGGAGTACAATGCGACCTTTCACAATTAGACACTTTCCCACGGCCAAATATTCCTTGCATGAATCACAGTTTGCTCGAATATGACCTTTCTGACCACAAAAAAAGCAAAACGAATATAGCCAACGGGGTGAGCGACTATCCAAGGTGGGTGGTGGCTGCGCGCATGAATTACTGTCCTCGAGGGGGCCTCGACAAGTCTCGAGAAGTGATTTCGCAGCTGTCATGACTTGAATTATGTCATCGAGGAACCTTCGAAGGTCCTCGGAGCGCCGAAGGAAGCTCAAGGCTTCGGAAGAAGCAGTACTTGGGGTATTCAGCCCTTGCATGATGTCAGGTGGGGAATTCGAGTGATTATACCAATGTACGAGGGAATATTCCGAGAGAAAAGATGAACACGAGAGCAAGACTGAGGCTGAAACTGAGAGCACGAGCGAAAACCGAGAAGCGAGACCTAAAACTGCAAAAACAAGACTGAACTGATGAGGTTTGGGTTACCAGACTAAGACAGAAGCCCCTCGCGGTGGGCTCCAGTTGTAGGAAAAGATGTGAGAATTGCTGGTGATGGGTGGAGATGTCTGAAGGAGGAGAGAACTTCCAAAGGGGCTTCTATAGCCTGGAGAGAGATACTGTCTGGGGACGTCTGAGGCTGTCTGAGGCTGTCTAGACACAGAGAGAGGCCACTCTCGACCTTCTCAAACTCAAACTCAAACTCGAAACTCGCGCTCGTAACTCGTTACTTGATTGTAGAAGAAAAGTAAGTACAGGCTAGGTAATAAAAATGCTGACTAAGCAATAAAACCTCGCACTAAAGTAATAAACATAAAATAACTAGAAAGCAAGTTAAAATATGAGAAACACAGAATAAAAAAATAAAAAACTCCTGGTAGGGAAAACCCATTCCCTACACCGCATCGAGTCCTCCAAGGAGTTGTTGAAAAACTGAGACTTCTGAGGCGGGTTGAATTGTTGGCTGGACGTTCATGATGACCGTAGCAGTGGTTGACGGTGGCTCAAATATTAGAGAGGGATCTATATGCGGGGAGGGGACCACAGGTAGAATCTGATATGATGGTGAACTAGGCACTTCGCATAGCATGCTCAATTTACACACCTTAATGTGTTTGAATGCATCAATAGCAGGGGGGCAAGCTTCAGTTGTATCAACAGTCTCCTCATCCTGGATGGCACCAACTGGACTGTCCAGCTCTGGATCAATCGAAGACGGATCGCTGCTGGAGGCAGAGACTGCTACGAGCGGCGTGTCTTGCCCTTCCTTTTTCTTCTTGGTTAGCTGTGTGGAGAGTGGGAGTGTAATTGATTGTGGACGTTTGCGTGAGGCCACCTCATTTGGCGTCGGAGTGCTACTTTCCTCCTTGGTATCTGGAGAAGCACTTTCTGAATCACGAGAACGACCAGCCCACCCAGAGTAGTACAAAGACATGAACATGTCGGCCTTCCAGTTATCAGCGCAGTACCAGAAGCTTTCAAATCTGATTCGCATTGAACGAGCAAAAAACTCGAGGGCAGGTGCGGATACCTTCGTCCAGGTTGACGGGGCATAGCCAAACTTCTGTAAGCAGTAAAGAAGTGGACGTGCATAATCGCGGAAGCGTTGTTGCTCATCTTTACTCGTAACGATGCCGTTTCGGTCCTCGAGAAAACCAATAGTCCCAGAGTCGTTATTTCGTACAGTCTTCAAGTACCCACGGCCGTTGCGATGATCACGAAGGAAATCTGCTTTCCAGAAGTACTTGATGTTGGGAAGTTCGTCGGCACTGTAATATGGCGCAGTGTCATCCTGTCGGACTTGCTGCAGAAGAATGAGGAACGGATCGCTGATGTTCATCCTAGTAGGACTAGCACTGCTAAGCAAGCTAATGTGTTCGAGAAGTTGTTGGAAGAGTTCCCTTTATAAAGTAGTTAGTGTATAATGTCGTATGTTACCATGAGGAATAAGATACATACTTCGTCGTCACTAGCTCTCCATGCAAAGAGTGCATCTGACTCTCCAACTCCACAGAATTGGCACTCTGTAGCTGGAACTCATGTTGAGATGACAATAATGGTGTTGTTGGGACACGACGCAAGGCCAGAGATCGATGGGACAGACTGCCACCAGTCTGAGACGGGGTTTCCTACACAGCAGCGTCAGTTATTTCGGACACATATAAGATCTACACTGACAAAGAAGGATATATCATTGGATATATCCTGTCCAAAGTCCCATCGCATCTGGCCTGCTCTTTGTTCTGCAGGTAGCATAGCAGCACAGAGAGACAGACGAAAGCGGTGTGATGTTACCATACAACATACGGAGAATGCTTAGTCATCCTACCTCGTCCACTTTTAAGTGCATATATGCGCACTCGCTCTTCTCTGCACACATACACCTGTACCATGTCCGCGCAGTCGTCTCCAACTGTGTACTTATGTGAAAACACCATTTTACTTGAGGTGGACAACATCCTCCAGGATTGGCCTGCGTACGTTATCAACTTTACCCCAGAAAACCTGGGGCCCGTGGTATACCATCTCTTTACTCTTAATCGTTGCCTACTACTCAACGCTTCATATAGAAACTTGTTCTTCACTTCAAGAAGCCCTCTAGATACATGGAGATTGATCCAAACGATGATGATCCTGAGATAACCAACAAATACCGTATGTAGAGACTGAATTCGTGACAACTAATTCTCTCAATCGAAAGATAGGCACGATGACTATGAATAAAGATGCCAAGATTGCAGTCACGATGACTCCGCAATCCAAGAGCAACATGCCCCCAGCAGTCGTCACCGATGCTATCCCTGTCGAATTGCATGGATTTCCGAAGCAAAGTGCTAGTGTTCCAGTTAAGCGCAAGAGGTTCGACTCACAGGACGCGCAATGGCCCCCCCCTCGTCCTCGAGCCCTCCGCAAGATCTCATACAATACTTCTATTGCTCAATTCGATACTTTGAAAACGCTGCCAGTACCCATAGTCAGCATCCATGACTGCGATGACAACAACGCACCTACCAACGCATCGACCCATGCTGCGAACGCTCCTACGGCATGTGATGTCAAGATACACGAGCTTGACGAGTTGTTGCAAAAACTCGAGGTTGACAAGGACATGTAATTTCTGCGGTGACCGCTGCTCTCAATTCTCCAACCTCATTGTCCCAATCGCTCAAAAAAAAAAAGACTTTTCATATTCATAATCCATGTTTTAGTAGCTTGCAGGAACGGTGTACATGTAGTGTCTATTGCAATGCATTCAGCCCTGTACAGGTGGTTCCGTGTCCTCATCGTCCTCGTTGCTTATGAAAAATCCACCAAGACTTGTGACATCTAAACCAGGTTGCTCGAACATGAAAAAGCAAGGCTCGTCTCCGTTGATCTGGTGGGGTATCATTGCTACGACTTGTGTGATGTCGGTTGCCTTGATGACCATAAGTGCTTCACTGCCAAGATACTTGCATACAAAGAGAGCGCCACTGGATTCCTGCAGTAGCCAAACATTTGGAGATGAGTAGGTAGAGACAATAGCAAGTGCTGTTGGTGGAACATTTTCTATCGTCTGTGCTTCAAAAAAGAAGTGAATGAGTCCAAATTTAATCGTTCCAGTGGAGTCGTCTGTAAACTGTATATGGTGGTGAGTGTACCATACAATCCATGAGACGTGCAGCTGGAATACCTTCACATTGCATGACCTTCGCGCATTCGGCTTGCGCTCCCTGGTACACCATAGTGACCGGCACTTTTGACCATTTGGTAACAGTAACCATGCCCATCTGAGGACCTTCAGGAGTCCTGAATGCGTCCTATATTGTAACGCAGGTGAATTTCTACCCCCGTGTTGCTCAAGATAATTAAGGATTGCAAGGGTCTCCGATGGTGTGGTCTGATGACGAGTACGCTCATGCTGTGGAAGAAGGTGGTATCCGCGACCAACAGGCTGTGACCAGCGTGGAGCTGTGGGCTCATCTGTATGTCTGTCAAGGGATGGAATAATAGACTTAAGTGCATTTATGTGGGCACGACGGACGGCAATCTGCATAAGATGCGCATATGGGTTGACATGTTGATGCATCTCCTCCGTGAGATTTCCGATAGTGCGCTCCATGGTCCATTGCGATGCACAAATGAGAGGTCCCTTTGTTTCAACCTCATGTGCGTAGTGCATAAGTGCATGGATACTCTGTCGTACGAAGTGAAGGCGTGTGGGCTTGCGCTGGTAGTATAAGTCTTCGAACTCAACTACAAACTCCATAAAGAGACGATGAGCTGTGAGAAGCTCATCTCTGGTGATGCTGTGTTGTGATATCAAACGCACTGCCTGGACAAGCTTGCAGAAGTGGCGCCAGTAGGCGTCGGGCAGAACACCATACAGGAGCCCAGGTGCGAGGCCATAGAGGTAAAGGTGAAACTCCCAAGCCTTGTACCCACTAGAAATCTTCTCTGCAGGGTTGCGAGGTGGACGTCCAAAGGAACCAGGAATGGAGGTTGTCGCTGCAGCTACATTAGCTCCATGTCGCTTCCATTGACGAGGGTCAGAGAGACAGGCCCATGCCCAGGTGGCCTTGTTATCACCAGTTTGACATTCAAACGTCCCACGCCAGAGTGGGATGAGGAGGTCTGGGATGTTGAGGGAAAGGAGATGCATGATATCCAACCCAAAGCACTTGGGGACACCAAATGTCCTGGTTGGATGGAAACTGAGAAAGATACTTGGCTTGGATATGCCAGTCTCAAGTCATCGACGCTTGTACTGAGTCTCATTTGGGGACTGAAGAACGTAGATGAGGTTTTGCCAGTACTTGGATACAGAACACGTAGCGAACAGGTGTGGGTCAATGTCCAGATGACTTGACCCAGCAACGTTGAAATTATGCAGCTTCTTGAGCGCAGGATAGTAGTGCGGTGCACCCTCATTGTGCCGACCTTGAAGTCCACAGTACAGGCGACAACCATTCTTACCATGATGGCCAACTAAGCCATTCAAGTAAGCAAGACCAGGACCGTCAGCGGTACCCAGCGCAATAAATAAATTTGAGTGCCGAGATTCACTAGTATAGGCATCCCATATCGCTAGGCCTTCTTTCTGGAGTGCCGCAACATGGTAGAGCCCTGGAAACATGAACGAATCTAAGTTCTTCGGTTTGTTTGGGCCAGGGATGATCGTGCTGGGAAGGACATATTGTTTGTGGTACCGAGTTTCGGGTGAACGATCGAGGACAACCCAGATTGAAATCCAACAATCAGACTGTTTGTTGCGGTAGAGCTGTGCGCCATCGACACTTGTCATGAGGACAATATCTTCATTCTTGATATGTCCATTTTGTACGGCCTCAAGGTAATCAGACCCATCAAAGAAATCGTTGTATTTGTCTCGGATGCCGCCAGATCGCGAAAGCTGTTCGAGTACTGAAGCTGTGTATTCCTGACGATATCGCATCTCCTTTGCCTTTTGCGGATCTCGATAAAGCGCCTGTAGTTGTGGACCCAGTAGGACCACAGAGAATTGCTTTCGGGACTTCTTGATGCTCCCTTGAGTGTCGCGAAGGATTGTTGCATCATACCGGTGTTCGCCACACTCGGGGCATGCATCAAGGGCTGAGAATGGTCCAGTAAATCCAACACATGAGTTTACGCACATGTCATGGACAACGGACTCGACTCCACTAAGCTCAGCAGTGATTTGTTTGATTTGGTGCAAGCTTGGGAATTCTTCAAATCCCAGAACCTCCTGGAAGACCCTTTGCGCAGTTTCATAATCGCCATCCGTGTGATTCAAGCCAACATATAGCTTAACCGCAGATCTGAGAACCTTGTCATTATGAAACACTGTGGGCTCCTTAGGTGGATTTCGGAGTCGACGAAGAACATCTTCGCTAAGTCCAGAGGTATGATCATCCAGAGATGGTGTTCGCATCGCGAGAATATAACTGAGTGCAATGCGGAGGTCATTGAGTTTGACATTTGAGTGGAGATCTCTGAGGACCTCTTCGTCGCTGTCAAGTGGCTGGGGGAGTTGCACATCATCATGGTCATTTTCCTGCCCAGGATACTGGAAAGAGACGGCGATGCTGTGGGTGTCATATAGCAGGATCAGTCTCACACATACCATGGTATTGCGGTAGCAGGCAGGTGTAGTCAAGCAAAGGCAGCAAAGCACGCGAAACATCTCCGCTTCGCATAATTCACAGCCTTTGCATGTTGTGAAGCATGTAACAAAAGACGGAAAAAGGAAAGTCTATGTAGCATACGTCGTGCAACGTCGAGGAGCATATTTGTAAAGGTGTATCATAGTTCCCACGCTTCACAGCATCAGAAAACGTCGAGGAGTGTCTAAGAGCGTCTTGTAGGTTTTGACTGGGCCTCAGTAGTTGAGTCACTACTGAGGCTGCCTACAGCCCTTTTCTACAGGTTATGAGCCCCGCCTAGCGCGGAAAATTTTATTGTAGGCAACTCGTGGTTGACTCGAACAAGAAGCTACTCAAGCTCGCTACAAAATATCTCTACTTCACTCGAAAGTAATAGGATATACTCTATGGAACCTGAGCTCGCAGAAGACGGCTGCAACTGGCACACCTATGGCAGTTGGGTGCTGAAGGCCATCACTGAAGACGGCTTAATGGGTCACCTAGATGGGTCTGAAACACGACCAACAACTCCGAAGTTACTACAGGAATATGGTGCCGGCCAGACACCATGAACCAACGAGGAGCGAGATGTCGTCACGGCCTGGAAAACCGCTGACGACGCGTGGCATCAACGGGCTGCAATGGCCCACCAATATATCATCTTCGGTTTACCCGACTCGATCCTAATGCTCTGTATGCATTTGGACACCCCGCTCGGAACGTTCACCTTCCTTGAAAAGCGCTTCGGTCAGATTCCAAGACCCGACAGCTGGCTAGCAGCAGAGGAAGGCGCACGGCAGAGCGACTCACAGCCTGAGCAGGGTGTGACTAGAGAAACCGCTCAGAGCGCCGACAGCCACTACAATGAGCCAGAAATCCCACCTAGCGAAGAAGAGGGCTCACTGGACAGCCCAGACGACTGTGCCGAGACCGAATCTGGGTACATAACACCCGAGACTGAGGTCTTAGACGTGCAGGGGGTGGAAGTCAACCTACCAGAGGTTGAGGTAGAGATTGCAGATGCGGAATGGCTGGATGAATGTGTGCACACACTTGAAGCATCTGACAAGAGTCAGCATGCAGACGGCGAGGTTGCGGAGCGCCGAAACTCACCTGAGTGGAGCTCTGAGGCTCCAGAGCCTGCGGACGACTCTACCAGCCAGACCTCTGCACGCTCTATTGAATGCGTGCCGAAAACGTGTCTCGGACAGGACCGGAGTCTCCCGACGAGCAGCGAGACGATCCTCGACATACCTGATCCACCCAACACACGAAGTGGACACCCCACTTTAGGGAGTCACGCGCTGACACGAACCCATGGTGCTACGAACACCAGTTTCTTCTTACCAGCATTGGAAACAGCTCCAACAGAGCCGGATAAGGGGGAGAGAGGTAATGGGTACAACCATGAAATTAGCAGGGACTCCGCGAACCTGCATAGCGTCGAGAAAGTGCTGCTAACTGACAGAGAGTGTCAGCACAGCGAGCACGAGACGACGTGGCCAGATGACTTACCTGGGCCACACGGACTACCTCCAAATGGTCTCATGCACACTCCTAAAACATCAAGGGTACCCCGGCGACACAGCAGAGTCAGTACAAACCCTGTAAACGTCAGTGGACTGCAAACGAGAGGCTACAGATGCCTCGTCCTCGACATTCCCATTTCACTATCTCACAAGGCCTCGCGACAACTCTGGAATATCGCGGATACATTCTGGAGACAGGACATGCCTCCTAGACGGACTCGGAACCACGATAGACCTTCCGACAGTCAGATGGCAGTCTCGCGGCATCGGCACGAGACTACGAGGCAAGACGGTGAACACGCTCGGCTCGAGCAACATGGCACACTAGTGCTACTATGGGATTTACCAAGGGAAGATGCTGGATCAGACAGCAGGGTGAACAGCGATGCAACAAACAGCAGCGCCGTCTGCTCACATGGAGCAGAGAAGAAGCTGTTAGCTAACAATAGAGGTTGGCACACCAAACGAAAGGTACCACGGCCGAACGACATACCTGCATCACTCGAACCGCCTCCGACAGGCATCCCGAACCTTCCTCGGCTTTACACAGTCACCTATCGACGTGGAAGAATCAAAACGAGAGCTGGAAGTGTCAGCATTGTTCGTACCAGGCCAAGCGCCTACCGTACACTTGTGGTCGCCATGCGGCCACTGCAGCTCATCTCGATGCCAACCGATCCATCCGAAATCGTTGTGGGGGGGTTCTCAATACTAGGCGTTCACGATAACGAGGTCAGCGACACTGGAAATGTCCAGATGAGAGGGTACCCACGCCCTGGTGAACACGCACATGATTGTGCTACCATTTCGCCACCTTATGCACCGAGGAAACGCTGGAAACCTCCCTGGAACGTCACAGGCACCTTATGGATGCAGAGGGTGTCCAACAGAATCAAAACGAGCACTGAAAAGATCAGTAACGCTCGTATGAGGCGATACACCAAGTCTTGGATGAAACCGTCAAACGGCTCACCTGCGTCGCCAAAACCGCCTCAATACAGCCTCGCGTACCCTCCTGGGACCATCAGGGACCCACGCCGACGCGGCAGGATCAAAACGGACCTGCGAATCGTCAGTAGATACCAAACGAGAGGTATCACAGTGCACCCCATGAACACTGGCTATTGCGCCACATCGCCACCTCTGGAAACTCCTCTGGAATGTTGCGAACACATATTGGCGGCAGGAGGTGCCTCCAGGACGGATGCGGAACAACAATAAACTTGTTATATTCAAACGGCGGCCCTCGCGATCACGGTACAAGGTCAAGATGAGCGCACACTACGTGCATTTCCGAAACGGGAAGTTGCCACATCGCGCGCCAAATACGACCAAACACCACTCGTATACCACCCGGACTCGAAGCTCACTCATTGCAGAAGCTACACTCGTTTATTGAATTATTTTTGGGTATACATTCTTTTTGAGTTACATTTTCTGCATTTCTACTTATCACACAGTGGAGCTTCAGGGGGTGTGTTGGAGATTGAATCACCTCTGTGTGATATTACATTTTGGTGCGAGTTTCTTATGCTTACATAAGCACTTAGAGCGCACTTAGTAGTATGTTTTTCATACTGTTCCCTCAGTAGTTGAGTCACTACTGAGGCTGCCTACAGCCCTTTTCTACAATTTGACAATGTGACCAGTTGCACGATGTACGCAGACATATGCTTTACAATGCTCTGCAAACCCAAGGTGAGTACACTTGAGTGACTTAGCATCCAGTTTCTGATGCTTTTCATCTGGAATGTGGACATGTGCTGTGCAGCCAAAGACATGAAGGTGTGACACACTGGGTTTATTGCCAGTGAATGCTTCATAAGGGGTGATTTTCTGCTCCAATGCCTGTGTCAGTAGACAATTAATTATGTGGGTGGCATGTAGGATAGCATCTCCCCAGAACTTGTTAGGTAGCCCAGCATCGCTCAGCATGGCACATGCACACTCTACAAGAGTGTGATTCATTCGTTTGGCTACACCATTTTCTTGTGGTGTGTACGTGTTAGTCTTCTTGTGATGTATCCCTCTTGACCTGAGATAGGCATCGAATTCTTTTGAGGTATACTCACCTCCTCCATCGCTACGAAGGAAGTTTGGGTGATGACTGGTTTCAGCTTCAGCACGAGAAAAATAATCCTGGGTGAGGGGGAGAACTTCGTCCTTTGTTTTGATTAATTTCACCACCAGATGGTGGGATTTTGCATCGATAAAGGTGACGAAATAGCGATGTCCTGTTTGTGCCATAGTCTCCATAGGTCTGCACACATCTGAGTAGGTTCTGTGCAGTACAGTAGGATTTTTGACATTTGACTTAGACGGTATAGGGTCACGATGTTGTTTCCCTTCAAGACACACTTTGCATGGAGCTGCATTAGGCTCCTTGCTATTAGTTAACTCCATTCCCAATACCATGCCCTTCTTGTCAAGGGTCAGGATGTTTTTTATGTTTGTGTGTCCCAGTCGACGATGCCAGGTGGTGACTGTGGCTTTGGACATTGTAACACGAGAGGTCATGGCGACAATAGGCTCTGCTGGGTCAAGCAAGGTAGGCTGATTTATAATGTAGGCAGAGTGGCTTCCAGAGACATTGCTTGCATCTAGGACATAGAGGGTCCGTCGCTTGGTTGCGACTGCTGCTATCTCGGAACCTGCACATATGACACATAGTTGGCCTTCAAACGAGATGTTTATGCCCTTGGCAGCTAGGGATGGGACCAAAACTAGGTTTGTGTCCAGTTCAGGAACATAGTATATGTCCCACTGTAGGAAAAGAAGAGAGAAGAGCTGGGGATGGGTAGAGATGTCTGAAGGAGGAGAGAACTTCCAAAGGGGCTTCTATAGCCTGGAGAGAGATACTGTCTGGGGACGTCTGAGGCTGTCTGAGGCTGTCTAGATACAGAGAGAGGCCACTCTCGACCTTCTCAAACTCAAACTCGAACTCGAAACTCGCGACTCGAAACTTGATTGTTAGAAAGGTAAGTACAGGCTAGGTAATAAAAAATGCTGACTAAGCAATAAAACCTCGCACTAAAGTAATAAACATATAATAAGTGGAAAAGCAAGTTAGAAATATGAGAAACAAGGATAAAAATAAAATCTCCTGGTAGGGAAAACCCATTCCCTACACCGCAGCATAGTTCCTTTCATTCAGCCATCGTTCAGGTGCATTTCGAGTTTGATACGACCTTTCCCTATAGCTTGGATTGTCCTGCCATCTCCAATTATGACAGGTTGTGGCGGTACAAGAGTCTGGTAAGAGGTGAACCATGCCCATTGACAGCTCATATGTGCTGATGCACCGGAGTCCACTACCCATTCAGATGTAGAGGTTTCGGGACATGCTCGTGCTACAAAGAGTTGAAGAGGGGTATTCTGTTCGACCTGTGCAACCTTCGCTGAGAGATCAGTGGTTTTCTCTTTAGGTTTGTCTTTCTCCGGTTGAGAAGATGCTTTCGCCGCTTCATCTGCCTTCTTCCTCCTACAGTTGTCCTCTGTATGGCCAATAAGTCCACATGGTGCATACACTGCAAGCATTTCACAATTGTTCATCCCAAAATATGCTGAAAAAATTGAAAAAAGAGATACTCTTTTATTTCAGCTGTTTTCAAAGAAAAAAGGCAAATATAATGTAATGTTTTCTTTGTCTTTTCTGCCAAAAAACATGAATTAATGGTAATGCCCATTAGGTTCTTCACTAATGGGTATTAGCATCAATCAATGTTTTTTAGTAAATCATGCAAAAAAAACAAAGTGTTATTATTGCCTTTTCTCTTTGAAAACATGTGTCAAAAAAGAGTATCTCTTTCTTCAAACTTTTCAGCATGTTTTCTCAAGAAAAATTGTGAAATGCTTGCAGTGATAGGTACACTTCTTTTTCTTCTTCTCTGCAGCCTTAGACTTTTTCTTCGTCGTTTTGGCTGCGAGTGCGCTGTGTGACTTTGTTGCCTGTTGTGACTTCTCTTCAACCAGGACTTGGGCTATCACCGCGTCAGCTGAGAGCTTGTCATCAGATGACATGAGGATTGTTCGAAGAGTTGAATAGGATTGGGGAAGTGATATCACCATTGCAATAGCAACTAGCGAGTCATCGAGTGGTTGGCTGAGGGATCTTAGTATGTACGATTTTTGTTGCATCACATTAAGTTGGGTTTCCATTGACGTGTCCTCTGTTAGGGTTCCTCGGAAGAGTTCTCCAATAAGATATGCAATGGTCTGTTTCCCTTTCCCTTCATACCGTTCGCTCAACTTTTTCCAGGTTTCCACTGCTGAGGTTGCATAGAGCACACCACTGAGGGGTTCGTCCTTCAGTGTCAGCGTGATCTGAGCACAGGCTTCTCGGTCTTTGATGAGCCATTCTTCATGCTTGTCAGGATGTGTATTCTGGTCTGGAGTTTTCGTCTCTGTGCCAGCTACAACTTCCCATAGGCCTCGGACACCTAAGACCTTTTGCATATGGAATTTCCACATTTGATAGTTAGCTCCATCATCTGCTAGTGATGGAATGTCATATAGTCGACTCGACGTTTGTGTGACCTTCGCTGTGGATGTCGAAGCAGTCGTGCTTGCCGACTGGCTAGCTTGAGGTGCTTTGGATGCAGATCCTTTGCGAGACATGTTCTAGTATAGTGAGGTATGTAATACTGAGTTTGCGAGTTCTTGCTGTCGTTTAGAGCTCAGGGCTCATAACCTTTTGAGGTGAGGTCTGGCAGCTAACTAGCAAAGACAAGCAACTGAAAGGGAGTTCAGTAAGGTAGCTACAAGTAATATTAAATGAACTTTACCTCAGAACTTCGAAGTCAGAAGTCTGAGGTGCACAGGAAAAACAATTGAACCTAAGTGCGAAGAAAAATGATTATGTAAGACATTCCGCTGTAAGTATCAAGGTAAAACATCAACACTTCAACATCTGCTGCTCCCCAACTTTGGTCATCGGACTTGATGATGCAGAGACATGTAGAAAAGGGCTGTAGGCAGCCTCAGTAGTGACTCAACTACTGAATATATTAGTGTACCTGTAGGCAGCTACAGGTCATCAGTAAGTAAGTACTGGTAAAGAATATATGTGCTTACCCTCAGTAGTGACTCAACTACTGAGGAAATAGTACCAAAAACTGTACTACTAAGTGCGCTCTAAGCGCTTATGTAAGCAAGTAAAAACTCGCACCAAATATACATCACACAGAGGTGATTCAATCTCCAACAAGACAGTGGACCGATTGTCTTGGGGAGGATGAATTTGAGCAGGTCATCTACGATGGACACACGTGGCTTTCGCTATCATCGGTGGAGATTCACATCTGGACACGTCAAGCTGGCAACTCCAGGATCAAGCTAAGTGACACAGATGGTAATGGATACACTTTTGGGGTATGTAATCTAACTGTTGTGCACATACAATGGGTGTTTTGATCATTGATCTTCATTTGTTTTCACTGATCAGACCCTGTACCTGACTGTCAATCTAGATGACATCAACCATGCCTTCCAACGTGGCCTCGAGCTCATCAAGCAAGAAGTTCTCATGGTGCTTGAGTCTGTCAATGCAGACCGAGCATTGTTTGATCGCACAGCAGCACGGTCTGTCAGATGATTACTTCCTCAGTATCAACAAGCTACTATATATTAATATGTACCTGTCAGATAATTAACTACAGGTGATCAGTAAGTGTAAAGGCTAAATAAAAAAGGGGAACTTACTCCTCAGTATGAACAAGCTACTGAGGAGAGGAGAAAATTTACTCTACTGTATGTACGCATTTTTGCTTATGTAAGCAACAAACCTTTACACTAAATATGAACTACTAAAAGGCAGTTTAATATCCCAACATGGTCACCCACCTGTCCTGTAGAGTCTGCATCACTGAGAAGCATGCTCGAGTATGGCACCTGTGCCACAGCATATGAGCAATATGCGGATTGGCACTCCACTTTGAAGAAGAAACCATAGAACACCACACCAGGACACTCCTGGATGTCTCATTGCCTTGCATCCAAGCCACCAATTTTTGCACTCCTCTAATTCCCTGTATATGTACAAGTCCTCTGATATATCTGAATCATATACACCTCTGTTTATTGTGATAGTCATACAGTGTCATAAAGCACACTGAACAATGTGTAGTGTGGCACAATTCTGAAAAAAGTGTGGGAGTTTTGAAAAAACTGCGGCAGCTCGCATACCCTGCAGCACGATGAATAAATGTGTGGATATCATGCCATACGAGCTCCACACCCTTCTGGATCGAATGAAATTGAAGTGGACTAGCACTGCCGGTGTAGCCGATGCAGACCACATCAGTGATGTCATCTGCATTGGGTACACAGGAAAGTCTTCTTTCCCTGTCATCCTCTGGATTGGTGTGATTCCCACATCTCTCTCTGGTGATTGCAGCCTCCTCGTGGCGACTTATGGCTGAGCATCTGGAGAGACGTATCGGGATGCTGGAGGAGAAGGACGACCCAAAAGCGAACAGGGAGCACCAGTACACCTAGGACGCGTTGGTCTGAAGGAGAGGGAGGCAATGAAAAAGGTCAAGGCCTTCTACCTGGACATTTCGACTCACTGGGCCACCCCAGAGAGCCGCATTCTAGGCCATGTTACCCTCTCCCCTCCCAGCAACGTCGGTGTCAACAGCAAGTGCTATACTGAGGACTGGGCCATCATCGAAATGGATCCTTCCAAGATTGACTCAAGCAACTTCAAAGGCAATGCCATCGACATCGGTACCTGCATCCCAGCCGAGAAACTCGCTCTGATGATGGACCAGAATGCCCAACCTTTCATATATCTGACCAACCGTCTTCTGAAGCTCAATGGCATCATTCCGGATGAATAGATGTGGCACCCAACTGCCCTTGACCAGAACAACAGCCCGTGCCTTCTGGTGATCAAGCATGGTAATGCCGCTGGTCTGACCATTGGCTGTGCCAACGACATTTGCTCCTATGTCCATACCCACTATCATGGTGCAAACGGCAAGACATCCAAAGAATGGGCCATCCTCCCATTGGACTCCAAGTCTGGCGACTTCTCTGCCAAGGGTGACTCGGGTTCTGTCATCGTCGACAGCCTCGAATGCATTGGGGGCCTCATCAATGGCGGTGCCGGCACCACACCGGATTTGGACATCACTTATGCCACACCAATCACACAACGCGGTTAGCAGAATTTACATGGGGAGTAAATGCAGTGGGAAATGTGAATAAGAAATCCTAAGTTTAATCTGACATTTGCACATTGACACCGTTTGAAGTATTGTCAGTGGAAAGAATGTTGGTGACAATTTGATATGTTGGCGGTCATGTTGCTTGCGTGTGAACGTTGTCCAGAATAGGAAGTATCAGTGTCGAAAGTATGGTCATCGAAACTTCATATACTGACAAACAATAGAAAAACAGTCCAAATTTGAACTAAAAATTTCATCTACGAAATGGTAATACCAAACTTCATGTATTATGTGGATTTCATGGGCAGTACATGAAGTTTAGTCCTACATGTTGTACATAAATTTTTACTTCAACTTTGGACTCTGTTTCTATTGTTTGTCAGAATATCAAGTTTCGACGACCATACTTTCGACACTGATACTTCCTATTCTGGACAACGTTCACACGCGAGCAACATGACCGCCAACATATCAAATTGTCACCAGCATTCTTTCCACTGACAATACTTCAAATGGTGTCAATGTGCAAATGTCAGATTAAACTTTAGGATTTCTTATTCACATTTCCCACTGCATTTACTCCCCATGTAAATTCTGCTAACCGCGTTGTGTCAGCTTCCTTCTCAAGTGCATGCAAGCGAACGGACTCCACAATCCAAATATCAACCCGGTCAGCCTCACCCCTCATGAGAATCGGACCTAACTGTAGTGATGTCCATGCAGTTATAGATTAGGATTGGCCCCGTATCGTGAGAAACAAAGGAGGATAACCCACACATATGTATGCTTCGTCCATCAACAGCACTCTCCAGCATTCCTCGGGTTCGCAAAATGCAGACAACACCTCCGATGCCGACTTGCAAAAACATTGATAGAGGATCCGACCGTGTGCTCTGTCTGGATTTGTTCCGGTTGACAGGATTTCCTGTTGCGATCCTTGTTTTCGAAGTGTCTCGGCAGATTCATCGACGAAGGCAATCACGTACTTACTACATGTACGGAACAGCCTATAGCAGGTGTTATCATCTTGAGAACATATAGAACTTCATGCCACCATTTGTCTCCCGGCCTTATTCGATTCGTACTGCAGCAACTTCTCGTAGACTTCTTCATGTGTGCTAACATACTCCCAGCGCATGCAAACGAAGAAGGCGTAAGTATCGACGTCGGTATCGCAAAGGTGGTCTGAAAAGTAGATATCAGGGAATATAAGCGCGAACGCCACTAGTTCTAGTTCTTTGCTGAGGATTAGACGTTCCTTCCACCTAAGCAACTTACAGAGGACGGGATTCAAAGTTATGATCTCTGCTCCGTCCGAATCTGCTCTCTCTGATTCATTGGACATGTCTTCGTCTAAGTCGGCCAGAAGATCATCCATGATGTCTTGTCCGATGACCTATCCAACTCATGGACGGTCAGCATGTTGAAGAAGGGTGAGTGTCGGCCCGCAATTCGGTGTTATTACATGCTTACCGAAGTCAGCTCGCTGGTGATGTCAAAAAACTATCAGTGACTCTGGACTGTTCGACACCATCCTGCCTTTGCTGCTTGCATCCAACGCGCACCCGCAAAACAATACATACAGTTTCCATATCTGGCGCAACTGACTTATACACAGGGTACGTGGATAATATTACAGCCTCAATGCAAGACCCTGTGCAACTACTTAAACCGGCTGATGAATGGGGAACAAAAGAACGGTACCTCGTCACAAAATAGTTCATGTCAACCTTCGTAGCCATCCCCGTCTAAAAAACCAGAATTGTGCATGAACGATGTCCACCATCGATCAAGTCCCGACTCCTCTACAACGAGACCGACTTGGGCGAGTTCGGGCGGGACAAGCGGTTCAGGTTGAAATTGGGGTGTGTGCAAGTGGTTGGGTCGATGCTCGCAGGGAAATGATTGTATTTGATGGTGTGGGTGTGGTTGCGTGTTCGTATGCGGATGTGTGCATGGAAGAGGTTGAGGCCAACTGTGGTCACGACGCACATCGGTGCTAGCGAGAGGGTCATCATAATACGATACAACCGAAGACGCGGAAAGGGTCGAACGATGTCCATATTGGTCGTACCGGTGATAGTCCGGGTGGTACACTTGAAAATAGGCTTGCGCACTGGGAGCTGAAAGATTGGTCATCGAGTACGGATCAGACAGCTCGGGCTGCCATGGTCCCGTGGATGGTCCCGCGACAGGCCCACCATATGATGATGCTTGCGATGGCACATCAGCGGATATTTGCAGTGGCGCGGGTGGTGGTTGGATGAACGTAGACTGAGATGAAGCATTCGGATAAAGCGTCCAGCCGAAAGTTGGCACCTCTTGCGTTTGCTCTAGAGCAGCCGCAGAGCCAGGCTGCTGAAACGGTGTAGAAACTGACTGTTCACCGCTATACTGGACGTGGGAAGGTATTTGCAGTGGCGTCGGCTGTGGTTGGATGAGAGTAGACTGGGATGAACCATCCGGATAAAGCGTCCAATTCAAAGTTGACATCTCTTGTATCGTCTCGGCCGTAAAGCCGGGCTGCTGAAGACATGTAGAACCCAGCTGCTCACAACTATACAGTCGTGGTACCACAGGCTCAGCTTGACTTTGCTTCTGCTGTAACATGAGTGCTGAACTATTGGGCCGCCTTGCCGACCCATCGGAATCCGAGGATCCCTCCGACATTCGATCTGTCGTTTGTCTTTTCATAGACACGAGCTTCTTCATCCGGCCTGTGAAGATGTCCACATCATCATCACCCTCGTTCTCAGCGACACCCCATTGCTGACCCAATTCATATGGCATATCGCTCTGTGCGCGAAGGAGGGCATTATGTGCCTTCTCTGTCAACTTGGTGACGAGGGGCTATAGTGAAAATGAGTATGTTCCGAGTACGAGTGCACAAGACCCACAACTTACAAGTGCTTTTTGTGCTCTCCGACTATGTGACGATACTTTGGTGAAAAGAAGACAAGCATCGTAAAGCTCTTTAACTGCGCCGGATGCCATAGGTGACCGCGGTCCACGTGTAACGATCGTTCCGAACACGACCTAACATAATCTTCATGTGAGCATCGAGATGGCAGGAAGACGAGAACTAACAGCAGCCGAAAAAGCGTATGTCCAAACGGGCCAAAGCCTAGCAGTGAGCAGGTCATATTGCACCTTGACTGTGCGCAAGATCGTCAACGATGCCCGATGCGCTGCCAGGAAAGATGGTGTGTATGGACTGTTCAAAGGATCGACGGGATTTGCGGTGATAGGTTGCACAAAGTAGCTCCTATGAATGTAAAGCAAGACTAACCAGACAAAGCCATCATCGCCAACCTTGACCAAAGATATGAATGAAAACGACTTACTGGCTTCTCTTGCATTGGACATGATCAAACGGCCCATAGACTCCATCAAACCAATGTCCTTGTCCGGGAATTTCGCTGGAACAGCGCCACACGCAGCAGCAGCAAACTCTTCAGCAGCTTCAGTAACAGGGAAGCTGCTCACTTTACGGTCGAGTTCGAGGATACTGGAATAGCTCGGGGCGCCGGAAGTTAGTGTTCTGGCTGCAACATCTGCAACACAATCTGACGTAAACCGGTATATCCAAGACCCAGCTGTAGTAACGCCAACCAGTATGAGTATCGGAACAGTGAAAAAAGATGCAAACTAACAGATAGGCTGTCTATCGGAAATGATATGAACCTTATCATGCGGCGACCCGCCTCCAGGAAACTGGCAGTCAGTATACGGAAGAGAGAGAGTTGGAGGTCTCCCAGCTTCAAGACTCTGCACCGCTACAATCAGTGATTACATAGACAGAAATAAACTCAACCCACGTTCCAAACATCTGCGACATACAATTCCCAAAATACCACCCGTCGCCTTGCAATAATATCAGCAGGTAGACCCCATCTGAGACCATCTCGGTCTTGGAAAAGACAGAATCTTGGTCAGGTTATTCGTCTGTCTCTCACCCTTGTCAGTACTTACGAAGTCCAAGCTGACCGAGTAGCCCGTGAGTGTCATACACGGACGATTTTGAATACTAACAGACTCACCCGGTGAGCTAGAAGCGCAGCCAGAGCCACCAATGACCACGTCTCCGTACTCGTTTCCTTGCCAGCTAACTCATTACCGCTTACACCATTGTATAGGCTGAGAAGGCGTAGCGCTTGAACCGTCTCCAAAGATGGTTTGTCTATCACAGACTGAAGACAGATTGCAGCACGCGCAACTTGGTGGTAAAAGTCTGCGTCCGTGTTCCGAGGTTCCTGGTCCGGATCAAGTAAAGCACCAATCGCAAAAATGAGGAAAAGGAGGGCAAGTTGGTGTGGGTTAGTTTCCGCTTGCCTAACATGAGGTACGCCGTTCGTATAGTAAGCAGGCAGCAACTCAGACAAGATATGATCCTTAGACAGACTCTGAGATAGCACGACTGCCCGGTTGAGATATACTTCTATCAGGTAACGAGCTCGTTCCCAGGTAGGCAGGCAGTCGTTGACCAGGTCCTCTATGTTTGGAGTCAAATGATGGGGTTTAAATGGGAAAGCCCGTGAAATATTTTCAAATTTTTGGTGTAGCGTTGGACTGTTGGAATCCCTCGCCGGGTCAGACGAGCCGTCGGCAAAGACTTTGGAGGGTACATATTCGATCTAGATGACAACGTTATAGGGGACGTTGAGATTTGGACCTAGCTTACCATCAATAGACACTGTAATAGTTGACTGTGAGCATAAGTTTGCCTATGACTTGGAGTAATACTTACATGTGAACCTCCCGTTGGTCCGAAGAAGCGAGATGCGCCACCGTCCGAAATAGACAATGTACCCAACGCTTCCACCAATTCAGGAGTGTGTTCTTCAACTGCGACGTCTTCTGCAGAAAGAGGGCCGGCACCATCGTCACGTTGAGAAGACTCAAAGAGGTCAGGTTGAAGAAGCGGATGTGGTTCCGTGGAATGCTTGGCCTGGAGCTCACTCAGTGCTTCTTCCAGCTGCCGAATTCGTTCCCTCATTTTGGCCAGCTGATGGTGGTGTTCCGTCGCCGCAAGGACGACTCTGCGATGTGGACGCTTAGATGGCAACATGGCGTAGAACAACCAGTAAGAGGTCATACCGAGTTCCTTGGCCTGTGGAGAGGCTTCCTGTGGACAAAGGATGGATGAGGCCATGGGAATGGAGGCACAATGAACCAAACCCACATACCATTGGGACATAGTGCTGCGCGACCCCTTCGCTATGAAAATCCGTTAGTCGTGGCCGTAGTGCGGGAGCAAGGAGAGGCAAGTATATACTCACGTGACAGGACTGACAAGGAATCTGCTTGTCACATTTGATTTTGAGTCTTTAGATAGAACCCAGGCAAGCAAGGAAAAGCACGGAAGTTAACCAACATTCACAGTACAGGTGTGTTCGAATGATCGCACACACACCTGGTGCATTCAGCACACGCCATCTGTCTGCTATTCCTCTTCCGTCCGGTCTCCGGTGCATAGGTGCCGTCGAGTTCCCCAGGATCTCTGTGACTCGACTTGTGCTTTAACTTGGGTTTTGTTGGCGCAGGCGGCATGACTGAAGATGGGAAGTTGTTTTCTTCCTGAACGTTAGTATTTTATATTGGAGACACAGATTCAAATTCCGTATTATTACAATTATCACGGTACTCGTGCAGACCCTTCCCGAACTCTCTTTGCCCTGAGCGCGACCACGGAATAAACCTAACTTCTGTATACACAGTTTATGGCTGGCTAGGTGGATTTGTGTAGTATAAGTTTGAAGAGTAATTACTGTCGTTTTCAGGAAGGTTGTCACCGTGGAAAACTTGCGACAAAATGCTTTTCATCTTCGGCCACCTGTAGCTCCTCAACACATGGCTGGAATTTGAAGATAAATAAGTTAATCCGGCGCTTAAGCGCTTAACCCGAAGTTTTTACGCCAGCACATGGACACACGCACGATTTTCGAAGTATTTTCACGAGGGGGTCCCACCGGACACTGAGGCAGTACAATCGCTGGTCACGCTGTTGTGCGGTCGTAGTACTAGCGCAACTTCTCGTAGGCTGCTTCTAACATACACCCAGCGTCTGCGGACGAAGAGGTCGCTAGAATCTAAATGCTGGCATCGAAAAGGTAGTCTGATAGGTATATACACTGCAGGCAAAGGCCATTAGGACTGCCCAATTGTCTGAGTTTCAAACTCACCTGTGACGAAAAATCTGAGGTTGGACACATAGGTAATTCGTACTACATTGAAATTTCGCCATACAGTTAATGTTATGGCATGTCTACGTAGTTGAGATCGCGACAGGTTAGAAGTATGGTACATGAACCCTACCGAAAGACCTTAAGCTTCTCGAGTCATTTGTGAAACATAGGACTCTGTTCGATCGTGTGGTGTGACATTGGATGATTGTGACATGACTTTCCAAAACGAGGTTCAAACTTCGAGTTGCACTCGCAAAAAGCAGATCCTTTCGATGGCCTTTGCACTTCACGTGCCACAGCCCTCACTGGGCTGTCTTCTAATTCCACTGCCATCTGAAGTATTCGTTACAATGTCTGATGCTCCGGATCGAAGACAAAATGTAAAGTATCGAACTGGCTTTGCAGCACGTCAAGTCAAGCCTCAGTTGTGAAGTGTCAAGTGTGCTCCTCGGCCGTGCTGCCTCCGTGTAGTACGAAAAGTAGTCGTCATGTAGACCTTTGACTGACATTGTTCGGGTCATTTGAAGTGCAGCTCTCCTTGAGGTTGCACCCGCACTCAATTATCATACTTCTCGTTCTCGATGTCTCGCCGCCATCTGTGCAAAGTGCAGTGTTTGCAGCGCGGCGCTGGTCCTCGACCTGACCTCACTGCAGCGCGTGAAGCTCCATCACTGGTGGCGCTAATGACATGGAGCTGACGGACCATTTCGATGAAAGTGTGTATTGGGTAATCAAATATAAATCACATTCGGTACTACTACGTCAGGCTGCTGCTCGACTGTCTCGAGGTTGTGCAGGTTGTCCCCATCTTGCAATATTCGGCGTAAATATTCTATCCCATTGAGAGCAGCTTGGCGTGCCGTACGGGAGATCTCCGAGCGGAAGTTCTTGATATTTGCGAGGCATGCAATCGTTGTTTCCGACCCCCAAGTTATGAGTATGAATGACTAAAGTGGATATTTAGCTGATGAAAAGGAACGGTTGCAGGAGAAAACTTGCCTGAAGATTATGTACGATGTAAGCGAAGCACAGTGCACAGAGTATGGTTATCAGTAGAGAAACAACCCGCACGCGCATCGCCAAGGCTGCATGGGTGACATCCCTACACGCGAGGTTCCATGTCCAGAGATACGACTTAATGGCTTTCCAAAGCATCAAGGGAGCTACCTGGAGTATTAGTTGCGCTTCCGGGGCACACAAGAAGATCCTACTGTCAACTTTGCTCCGCCATATCTTAATGTAGGCATCTTGCGCTATCTTGGAGGCTCCAGTAGCGATTACAGTGCCGGACGGGTAGTCGAAAACCTGACATAAGCCTAACATGCTCACATTCACCGTCGTATTACTCACAGCAATAGCTTGTATGATACATCCTACACCAATATGTCAATAAATGTGCTCTCTTCACGGAGCAATGTCTTACCTTTGTGCTCCAATATTTGTAAGGGTTCTCCAGTCGAAGTCGCCCAGATTCGAACATCACCATCTGCAGAGCCGCTGATAATGGCTGCACCGTCAAACAGCCAGGACACCTGCATTGGGATATTTTGGTCCTCCGAGGCGGGACGATTCTTGATCCGGAGATCAGGGTAAGATTTTCCCAGTGAGTATATGTCAACCCCATCCCCCAAGTTCGTGAGAGCAATCCGCCTGGCATCAGAAGAGAGAGCTGCATGCCCACTGCAAGGATGCTCAGGACCGCGGAAAGCACATGTGACAAAAACCTGAATCACACCTACACGATCTGGTGGCTATGGATGGGGTTAATTTGCCAGCGCTGCTCGAAAGATGAAGTGTCCCAACACCTATATTCCGATCAGTAGTGGTCTCGAGCAGTTTGATACTTCACTCACACAATGCCGTGGTGAAGGTAAGCCACAACCAAAAGGTTCCCTTTCTCCTTGAACGCAACTGCTCGACCACGAACCCTCTTGTCTGGTTGCTCTCCCATGAGTGGCAGGTCCTTGGGTAGAGGAAAGATCTTGCGAGTAACACACTTCCCTAGAAGGATTCAGCTGTTGTCGCTGAGAGACATTTACACTTACCTGACTGAAGTGCTTGTGCAATGTGTATTTCCGATCCCAGGGCAATAGCAATGTCCCCACTATATTCGTCAATGGCCAGGGAAAAAACTGGGGCTCTGATACCGGTTAGAATAGAGTTGGTCGCTTTATTACTCTACTAGCTGGTTTAGTTTGTTAATAAGATGGGTCGCGCGTCCATACCTCCAGGTCTTCAATTATGGCCAGAGTACCATCCAAGCAACCGACGTACAGACAGTACGGACGCCGAGGACTCCATGCAAGACTGAGAATGGAGGAAGGAAAAGTGACACGAGACTTGAGCTTTCCAGAGAGAGGATCCCATACAATGAGACTCCCGTTGTCGCTGCCACTTGCCAAATCATTTCCACTTGGCGCAAAGGTAAGAGCATTCACAGCGCTAGCGTGGCCTTCTAGAACTCGCTCCGAAGCGAATGGAAGAAAGTCTTTCATGAGCAATCGTCACGATACGAAGGACTGGTGAAAGGTGGGATGGAACAGCCACAAACACCTTCGTGTACAACAAATGAAAATTAAAAGACAAAAACGACAAACGGTATATATCGTATGCGGCACTCCTATGAGTATGTTAAGTCCAATACATTTGTATCCCACACCATAACATGATAGAGACCAACTATTCCTGAGCACAGTATTAATATCACGCCTCCCTAAGCACAAGTAACATACCTTGTCCAACGAGAGTATTACCAGAAATTTCCCTGGCAGCTCCTCACTCTCGTACTGACAGCCGGCGAAGTGGCTAATAATATGTTGGTTTCGTATAACTTGTTCTTCCGCCATGAGCTCACTGTGACAAAGCCGTACGAACAGGAGCGGGAATTTTCGGTAGGGATCATATGCTGCTTGTGCATCGGAGAGCTCTCGATATTGTCGCACAACATAAAAATTTTCAGCCACAAGGGCATTGGAAGGTCCGTGTCTTTGGTGTAAGAAGATGCGTTGGATTTCTCCCGCGCGTTGTTGGGTTTCGTTGGGGAAGCGAAACAAAATGCGACTATTGCCGAGATGCTTCGAGGAGCAGGCGAAAGTCACTCCCCGATATTTCACGGAGTGTCTCTCTTGCACATGAGGTTGGATGACCCAGGTGTGAGGGTGGAGCTGCTCTTGATACGACAGGTACACGCGGGGAACCACGCCTTCGTTAAGGCAGTCGAGGAGACTTTCGTACATAGTGGAAGAAAGCGGTGACGTATCCACGCTGTCTGTGATTTCAGCGACATCGCTGTTCATGCCATGCGAGTCCAAGTGGTCGACGTCAGTCTGCAGGGTGGATGACGTTGATGGGAAGAAGCGCGTGAAGGCCATCGTAAGAACTTGCAAGGAGTCAGGCGGGTTGTTTTTGCTGAGCATCGATCTTAGGTTGCTTCCCCTGCAGAAGGCTTTCAGCATAGTATGTTCCATCTCACCTGTTGTTTGTGAGTGCTGAACTCGCTGTTCTAAGGAAATACTCACCAATCTTCGAATTGGTATTGATGCATTGGAGGACGCCATTATATCGTTCGAAAGGAAATGCCCACCATCCATGGGCAGGGCCATATGCACGTAAGCATTCAGGCACATGTAAAGACGCGTGGTTGTTGTAAACCAGCGCTCGCGCACCGAAAATCTCCAGTGTACTATGAATGTAATACGTCAAAAACTGTTCGACGACTTCAATGTGATACTTGGATGTGGTGCGAGTGGTTGCCCAGCGGACTGCCGTTACCAACGATAGGTAGTTCCGTAGAAGAACTTGGTTCTTCTCGCTTGCATTAACACCACCCCATAGCCTGCAAAGCGTAATCACCAGATTGACTAAACAAGCTGTACGCCACTGGTCAGCCTTGAGTTTGCCATGACCACGGCTACCGAGATTGTGGGGCGCACGAGTGATACACGATGGCAAGGTGGTCTTCTGCATGTCTTCCCATACTTCAGACAGCACCGACTGATCAAGAATCGTTGTGGATGGTGCACTGGACCACGCTGTGGACAAATCAACAATAGGGCGGGGAAAAATGGGCGGACAACGTATTTCCGGTTGGTTGTGCTGTTTGAACTAGAGAAGGGTCAGACAAATGATGCGGGGAAGCGCGGTAGCGGGTTACCCAATTGACAAGTGCTTGAGCGTAGGCCGTCTTTCCGATCGTCTGATCAGCCTTACTGAGCTTGTGCAAAGGCTGGCTACTGATCTTGATTTCGGGTAGAACGTTATTTGCTTCCACGAGTGCGACGACATACCCCCTCCTCAACCGCAATAGAGCAGTTACCGGCCCTTTTCGGATGGCTCCAATTCCGGAATCCAGCTCCCGTTGTTGCTCAGCAGGCGTGTGAGGTTGGGTATGAGCACCATCCGATTTCTCCTCAGCATCCATACCAAATACCTTCCGGCAGTGATGCTGCAGGTCACCAAGAAAGAAATTATGCATTGCTTCGACGACTATAAAGCGTGTTGGATCCCAGTAGGGTAGCCGTAGTAGCTCAGTCCACCGGATGCCGAAGGTGTCATATATTCGCTGTCGAATGCTATCTGTTTCTGCGTCTTTCCACATTCTAGCGATCGAAAGGTGTTCTTGCCAAGATCGCCGTGGCCAAGTAGAAACGTTCGTGTTCTTGAAATCCGAGCCGTCTTGTTGGCAGAATGAACAGAACTTGCCACATGCTCTTCCGAGCCCAGCCAACCCTGCAGTTTTTCGTGCAGCAGGCAGATCACAAACGAGAAGCACCACCGCACCACGCACAAGGCAACCAAATGTGTGTAGGGCGGTGCGAGTTATCTGTAACCCGGGAGACCAACAACGGATTAAATCGTCAACGAGTGGTTGGAACACGTGATTCAGGAAGTAGTACGAGGGCTCTTGTGGCCCAGGGATTATGCCAGCAATGTAGACATTTTCAAGTTGGTAGCGCATGTGAACAGGTAAATTATGGCAAACCATGTAAATCGCTCCGAAGGACGTATGCTTCCCGCCTTGTTTGTTTCCAAAAGGATTGAACCAGTCGACAAAGAGACTGAAACTCAGATGAATTTCTGGACTTTGCGGGTCATCCGAAGTGAAAAAGAGACCACCATTGGGACCTCGAAACTCCCGAAAAACTGACCTGTCCCATGTGTCACACATGCGATCTGAAATGGGACTGGTGGAGGAACGTAACGACGTCATGACCTCCACTCGCGACAGGAAACGGGCGATCCACGCATCAAGGGATTGATACCAAAAGCGACGATTGGGAGCTCCATCTTTTCCGAAGAGCTGCACTCCGCAAGACGCGCTCGAAGGCGTCGCGCGGTGACTGCATACGTCGGGAACATTTCGATAATCCGTGGTCTGACCCTCGGGAAACGGTCCGTAAAGAGAAAAACAACGTGGACAGCAGATGTACTGGCGCAAGTCAGGATCAATGGATAGGAGTTTGATGCCGCTCCGTATGTCTGTGGGCCAGGAGGAGGCAATCGACTGGATTTCGTCTTGTACATGTAGTTGTGGACGACCGCCTATTTTATGTAGGAAATCGTCGATGAACCTCCCAAAGGTCGACACAAATATGGCTTGAAATATCAGAAGAAGGAAGTTGGCATGTTCTCGTGAAAGTCCAGCAAGAACGTGTAGAACACTTGCCCCTATGACACTTAATAGCACCGGTAAAGAGGTATTTGCAAGGGCACCAAGACCACCGTTGTATAAATGGTCTAGACAGAGATTCAGCCAACTTGAAGCCTATGTGAAGTTGCACGTACCTGTATTTACGACAATCGGTAGAGATGTCCCAGCCATTCCATCCGTTGTGGTGTCTGCACGCTGGCGTAGCCATTCGTACTCTAGAAGATGATCGAGGTGACGTTGGTGCTCTTGAATGTCTAGGACAAGCTTCTTCCTTGTCGTGGCGATTTCATCGTCTCCATTACTAACAACGGCTGTAACTAATTCGTGTAACTTCTGCATGAACTGTTGGTGGACCATGAAAGGACGCGAGCCCTGTGTATCCATTGGATCAAGTAGAGGCTGCGCCCCGACTGCGGCAGCGTGATTTGGTAAGAACTTCAGGCGAGATGGAACAAAGGACAACACAGTTGATTGAAACATGTGACAGTACTGCTGCAAGCACTCGCGTTCACTAGCTGAACATTCCAATAAGACGAGAATTGTATCGGGATGATTCGACATACCTTTGTTGTCCCCCCTTAATTGAAAATGCTCAGAGATAGGTGCAGGCTGGTTTCCCTGCACAGTCTGAAGCGTCCTAGAAGATACAACATCATCTCTATGGTCTTGTGGTGGAGTTGTAGCCACACATAGGTCTAGTTGAACGTTGTCGCACTGTTTTGCAGACTGCCATATCCTGTCATCGCGCCGATGTTGATGCGCAGTTGACGCAGGTAGAAGGCGGCCAGGGGTAGGGACTTGCGTCCAAGGGTCCGGATCCATCCCATCTGCGCAACCGTACACATGACACCTACATCGAACTTTTGACCCCATCACGATGAATTACAGCTCGGAGAGTGGTATGGTATTACAAATGGAAATCACTGCCAATCTGTCACGTCGCGAAGTCAATCATTGATTCGATTTACTGTAAACTTATCAAAGGTTTACAATCGTAGTTGAAAGTAGATAATGATGACACATGTATGTATTTATTTATGAATTACGGAGGGTACGGAACAAGATATACAACATGTTCGGGCAGGTTGAGTTATTACATCAGTGTGGATGGGCATATCAAACAGCTGTCCACTGCATATCTTAGGCCTTCCAGTAGTGAGCGTAATGTGGTAGTATATAGTGAGGAACTTACCTTATCTTCTTCGTAGAAGGTGTCCGCCCAAACATCAGCTGGATGCTGCAGGAGTAAGTTTGAATCGATTTGGCATGTAGGGGCTCCCAGAATACGGTTCACCGCGTCAATCATGTGCCTGGCAATGTCCACCTCGATAGGCTTGCGTTCCACAAAGACTCGGCAGGTGATGACGGGACAGGTATACCAAGTCATGTATATGTGCTTCTCTTCAAACAACTCCTTGAGTTTCGCAGCAGTCATCGGTGCCTCTTTCAAATGAGCGGGGATGTCCCGCCACCCGACCTGTTCCAATAGACACCTGTGGAACCATTTCCTCAAACAACCATAACAAAAGGTATGGCCGCACTCGACCACTCTGAGGGCAGCACATCAACCATCACGCCGGGAACAATGTGAGCAGGAACTCACGTGAATGGGCGGTCAATACATCTCCCGCACATGCGACACTTCACTGCTTTCGCATGGATAGTAGTGAACTAGAGCGGGATAGGATAAGTTGAATACGCGCATGCGTAAGTGGTCAATTCCTACCAGCTGCATCCTTTTGCGCACTTTCTCCTCCGCTTCCTTAGCGTCAGTCTTAGCTTCCTCAGCAGCTGCTCGTGCTTCCTCGGCGGCTCTGGCTTCCTGTAGATGACTTAGTATCATCTCTAGGTCTGGGGATGAGACGCACCTCCCGAGAGCGCACCACTTCTCCTTCGAAGAACTCGAGAATTTGTGCAATTTTCTGGGGCAAGTCATCGGAACAGCAGCCCGTTGTAATCGTCGATGGAACCGACGGAGGCGGCATAGGCTTTGGTTTGGAGCTGCGTGGGGAACGCCTTGGAGTTTGCGTATAAGATCGGACAGCAGGCATTGGGGTATCGACTGGTAAGCCAATGCTAGATGCCAGACATGCTGCTGTATTTATAGGCCGTCTCTCATCACTAGATCATTGTCGATCTTCCTGATATGGTTGTCATACCATGATCATGATCGCTCGATACAAAGGATGTATCATTACTGCTCTTCACAAATTCACGCGTTCGGTGGAGTTTAATCACGATAGCTCTTCACAAATTCACGCATTCGTGTCAACACAAAGGTATCTGCTTCACGCGTTCGGCATCTGGTGGAGTTTAATCACGCTAACATTACACGAGGCGAAGATAAGATATTGCTCGACACAAAGGGCGTCGTACCATCACAACTCTTCACGAAATTCACGCACTCGCCTGCTATGCATACATGAGGACAAGATATTGCTTAACACAAAGGGCGTACCATCGCAAAATTCACGCATTCAGCGGAGTTTAACCACGCCAACCCTTGCCATGCAGACACGAGGACATACCATTGCAACTCTTCACAGATTCACATCGAAGTTGCCTGGATATGATAGGGTAAATGTGGTAAAGTTCGAGTCAGGGTAAGTGTCGTCGGGGGGCGCCTTTGTCATGCTAACTTTCTTCCCCACGTTATCGTCAGTAGCCGTCATCAGCTGCTTTGTGCTGCGTAGGGGAATGTAGTCGAAAGATGGCCTTTGTTCACCTGTAGTATGAAAGATGCACTCATCGCGAATTCATTCGTTTACTCTTGCGACTCTCGTCAGGCCTAATGGACAATTCCGCGGAACCCGAACCTATGGACGACCAATGGAGTGAGGTTGCCCAAGAACATCCCCCGCCTATGGACGACCAACGGAGAACTCTGAGCGAGGTTGCCCAAGAACATCCCCCGATTTTGAAACGGCCCTCTGAAGATGACTGGGCGCAAGGTCATCACGCTGCTAAGTCTTCGAAGGCGGATGTTACTTCGGTCGCTCCGCGAGAAGACAAGTCAAACCAAAAATCCACCAGATCAACCAGACGGGAGGCTGAAGAGCGTGCAGCCCACGCATCCCAAGTTAACCTACTCAACACCCTTAAGGGGATTATGTCTCGCGAGCCCCCGAAGACCACTGATTCAGTGAGTCATCTCTTCTAGGTAATAAGAGTAATAAGAGTAACATAATACTGATTGTTTTAGCCTGGACCTACAGCTGCAACTCCGAGCGATTCAGGATCGTCCAGAGGGTCGACGCCAACGGCGTATTCATCATGTGCACGAACTCCTCCGGTTTCTCGAGGACAATCACCTGCTGTGTCTTCAGATGTGCAAGGGTCGGTAACACCATCAAGCAATCGTCAACCGTTACAGCAGCCCACCAGTATACAGGTTAGATAGTTTCTTCTCACCCTCCACTGGTTGCTAAAGATTGTCTAGGCAATACTGGATGCTCAACAGCATGGTCATCTCCCTTCGTCAGTTCCACCTGATGCTCGACGGTCGACGACACCGTCAAGTGACACTACCCAGAGGCCAGGCCGTCCCTCCCAGGCACAGCAACCAGCCAGTATTCAGGTTTGCAACGTTACTACTTCCATCTCATTCTTGCTGAGTACTAAACTTTTTCTAGGCAATACTGGATGCTCAGCAGTGTGGTCCTGACGCTACACGTAGTAAAGGGAAGAAAAGAGCCGCAGCCCTATCCGTTTCACAGGCTCAGCTTCGACAGGAAGAGTTTCATTTCCAGGATCCGATGCTCCCGACATGGCCATCAGTAGTTGTAAGCCCGGACCTCCCAGGTCCAAGTGTCTCATCATCTTCAGCGCCTGGTACCCAGCCGGTTATAGCAAGTCCGAACATTCGTGTGTCGGATGTGAACGCGAACCTCCCTTGTCTAGGGGTCCCATCGTCTTCGGTGTTGGGCACGCAGCCTGGTGCAGCAGATCCCAATACTCGTGCACCGAATGCATTCTCCAACGATTGGCCACCACAGGGGAACCCAAACCCTTCTGGATCCGGTGATCCGTTGGCCCCCTTACTGTCGTATTTCTCCCAAGGGTTGGACACCCTGCTCCGTTCCATTCAAGCATCACAAATGACGAGTCACGATGCCCTAATGAAGGAGGTTAATGATCTCCGCCAGCAGTTGAATGTGTCCGAAACTGCAAGCGCTGCCCAACTGAGCAACGTGCAGTCGTGCAAGACCCGCAAACAGTATAAATTTATTCCCTCCAATCCTGGTTCCCCGCCCACCAGACAAGATAAACAAGAACATCACGCGTTCATGGTAAGTTTCCATTGGCAGCCAACATACTTCGTACGAGCCTCAGTTATCCCCCAGAATTGCATTCGTATGCACACTCTTACTTTACTAGGAATCACCGGTTATCGGCATCTCCGCACAGTCAAGTGTTCCCTCTCCCAGGATGAGGTAGACGACTACGAGAAAGAGACTCCTGGCTGCCTGGCGATCACACCAGCCAATTTCATGGTCGACTGTTCACGTCCTCGGAATTCACCTTTCAATAAAGATGCGGGGCGCATTTTCGCTGATGATTTCCTCGATAAAATTACCAATCACTCTTGGTATGCAAGAGCCAATATCCCCGCACGCTACCGAAAACACGAAGTTATATATGAAGGGTTTATGTCCCATCTCGCGAGTATCAAGTCTCATTTCAGGGTACTACTTGCCGAAGAAGAAGACCAGGGGAGGGCCAAGCAACAGAAGGACCTCCGATTGCAGAGATCAGCTCGCAGTTCCCGCAAAATACGTGTAAGCTTCTTAAATGGTGCACGTTTGCCTGTGCTCACTTCCCACTAAAGTTGTTCAAATTACGCCTTGATACCATAGCAAACGACACGTCACTTAAGCGACACCTAGCCTTGGTGAAAGATCTTGGAAGCCAAGGCATGAGCTCTGACGAATCTGAGGACGAAAACACAAGAACAATATCCTATACGCGCGTGTATCCAGCATGGCGTAGTCGCCAGCTTGGCTCCCTCTTGTGGAACGTGGATGATGTCGCAGCGATCAATGCTTCTGTCCCAATCGGAAAGCACAAGAAGTCAGGGGACTCAGCTCCGGGTTCGCCCTCATAGTGATAAGGTGAATGAGGAGGCCGCTGCACCCCCTGGCCTTCCTCGTAACTGTTATGATGCAGCCTGGCTCACGAAGCTGAGTCAACGGCAGAGACGTGAACTCCGGATCCAGGACGGAGACTATAATTTCACAACGTAATTAGATGTTGTACAGCATATTCGCGTTTTGATAATCCATGTTGCGACCGATCATTCACATTTCCACCGAAATCCTTTGTACGTCTTGGGCAGTTTATTCGGATCAAATCATCGAATCCTACCCCAAAACTGCCACTTTACTTATCCATTCCCGCCTTCGTTTTAGCCCTGTCACTGCCGACTTTGTTCTTGAGGTACATCGTGGCGAAGTCACTTGCAGGCCATAGATCGACGTATTTATCGAGGATTGGGAATTGCTCCCGAGCCTGATGACCGAATATCGTCACAGTGATATCAGCATCAAAGAAACCGATACTAACCGCTTGTAGGAACTTAGAAACCGCGTCTGATGTCTGCTTGGGAAAAGTCATACTTATGTCTAGGTAGCTTTCGCATACACCATGCAACCCTTCCTAAGCACATTTAATAACGATACGAGATTTCTGGGGGAAGAAAGAGGCATACCTGAACTTCCTTATAAGTCTTGTCATCCCACCCGAGTGCATGGCGCAACGTGTACCCTCCATGATTGGGTTTTGACAAGGAGCCCCGTGGCCGCGGAATGAGGATATTGGAGTCAGCCAGGTTTGGTGATTCATTGTTCTTGTCTACCAAATGAACCACCTCGAAGTCGAACACTCGACGAAGAGTGATGTCTGAGGCAGAAGGACTTGGACTATGATCCTTGTCAAAAGTCTTCCTGAGCGTGATTGGGGGATAATATGGGCAGTAGTCCATAGGTGAACGCACTCCAATTGTGACGAATGAGAAGTAAACCCGGCGCGGACACGGTCACATTATAACGAATGAGAAATGGTGCCGGAACAACCGGGCCAGTCTGGCAGTGGCGCCTGTCAAATCTCATTAATGTTGAGATGGTGAGATGGGCCACAAAGGCGTATCACTGAAAGACAACACGCCTTAATCCGTAAAATTGGCCCCTATTTCCTTTGCCTTTGTCGTGTAGCAAGTATATCATTGCCTCTATCGTACCAACGAATGACCAGTAACCCCCACCCATCCTGTCTAAGACGCCCCCATATCTTTATTGTCCAGTCATGTCTGCTCGCCCCCCCCCGGCGCTGAGCAACGCCACTAATGTCTTGCAACTGAGCAATAATATGCTTGCAACAAACGGTGCCAACATCTGTCAGATGTGGGCTACAACTCCCATACCTACTACGCCGAAGGTGGCAGCATCGGTGATGCTGGTTGCGCCCCAGTATATCGGTCACTTCCGTGAGTTGCATTTTATCGATTATTCATCTGTGTGATTATCTACCTATTTGTGTACTTCCCAGCATGGTTCCTCGTTAAATCGTCTATCGTCAACTTTGCTCGTTCTCTGCAACCCACTCAAACTGAACACGCGTTTCCCCTGACATGGAATGATCAAGTATTAATATGTTTGCACATGCCCATCACAGTTCGCTAACACAATCAATCAGGGAAACGCTGTACGATTCTCTGTGGGCGACAGGACGTTCATGCTCTCGTTTGCAACCTCAGCTGTTTTTTGGTGCTTCAAGTACATGGTATACTGTCGTGACCAAGTTGACACGAACAGCGTTCATCCGTTCAGCGCTGAGATGCTGCTTGATGCGTTCATCAAGTTCAAGATCCCTGCACAGATACCACTGGGAACCAGGAGGGGAACTGGGGAAGGCTTAATCCAAGAGTAAGTTTATTTACATGTATAGTGGCGTTGTCGTGCTTAGGTGCTGTTGTCCTGGCGACAGGGGCCCTCCTGAGGAACGCAAGCATGTTAATCAAGTAGCAGCAGCGTCCTCTGAAGAAACGCCGCACGTGTGCAGTTTATTGCTGTCTGTTTATTGCCTATTGGAACTGACTGCCTACTAATCAGGCGTTCCTCAGCGACTTCTCCAGAGGACCAAGGTTGTTCTCCCGCCGTAACATATGTCAACAGGTAACCATGAATATTTCTCTACGGCCATTTCTCTGACCACTTTCCTAGGGACAATTCACCGATACGCCTACTTACGCCGGTGCCTGTGCAAGAAGGCTTATCCCCTACTAATCCCAATGTTCAACCTGTGGCGGCTGCGCTGTTGGCCCTCTCCACAATTGGAGATGGGTGCCATGATCGCCAGAATGTGGTCTCTCACAAGAAGAGAAAGCACGACATGGGGTGAGAGGATCTGCTGAGGATGAGATACAGGGACAAAGGAATATGCCTACATCATAGTACATGTTTGTATCATGGAGAGAAATGTCAAACCGTGTTGTTAACCTTACTTCACCTGCGATCAGATACCTCCCATGTTCATTTGGTAAGCTGTCAAAGATTCGCAAGTCAATATTTGTGACTATTTACCACGTCACTCGTGCTATCAGCCATTATGGGTGAATATGGCCTGTGGTGGTCTCTCGAAGGGCATCGTGGCCCGATTAACTGTCTTACATTCACAGAAGACGGGACTCATATTGCAAGTGGTGGTAGGTTATGGACTCATTGGTATCCGACTGTTAGTAACAGTGAAACAGGTGATGACGGACACGTGATTGTCTGGTCGGTGGAAGATGGAAATCTTCGCCGACGCTTGAAGCCAAAGCAAGGTCCAGTGATTGCCCTCAAGTGGCTTCGAGATGACTCCCGCGACGTTTGCTACTTGATGTCCGCAGGTGCTAATGGCACACTGGTGATATGGCGTTTCACCATTGGGTCGGTATGTCAGTTTGTGGTATTCAACATTGACATGCATATCACGTATGTTGACAGGGAGCGTTTGAATGGCTTCATATGGAGACAGTATTTGACACTGCAATCGAGTTCGTAGAGCTGGATCATACTCATAACCTTTTACTTTTAACGACGCAAGGGAGGATCGTCCTGTACCAAATACAGAGGAAAAATGCAGGTGAGCCGACTATCACAAGTCATGTTATTTGCATTGACACAGAACAGTAGTGACCCTTTGTCTTGTCCAAGCTCATCCGTCCCTTTCACATCCACGCCTACCTGCCCTTCCAATATCGGCTCACTTCGTCCAGCAAGCCCACTGCGTCATAGTAGCTTTCCTGGATTCACGAGAGCTGTAAGTGGAATGGTACGTCTAAGACTCGGACTGAACCCAGGCGTAACTAAGCATTGCCTGGAACATCACGCCATGGTACCAGTTGTTCCATCACAAGTTGAGGACACGCATGTACTCTGAACTTCTAGTATACGTGGTTTGACACTAACTGAGTGTTTATCTAGTGGGAGCACTGCATACCATGAAGGCTCCAAAATCCTTCTTGTCTGGAATCTCGTTGATGGCATTGACGTCTACCAGCTTATGGATTGTTCCCCACGCTCCTTGAAGTACATTCGGCATCTCCAGATACAAATCAGACGGAATCGTATATGCCATGTCCAATTTGACTTGGACGGGAAGAAGGCGATCACTGGAAGTGACAATGGACAAGTACTGATATGGGACGTGAACTCTGGCCAGTTGGTTCAGGCCCTATGCCACGGTCAAGGTGCACAAAAATGCTCATATAATTGAGTCTACCATTCACAAACCCACAGAATTCCATGCAGTGCAAGTTGTCCGTGTATGTCATGTCGTCGGTGTCTGTCACTCAAGTCCTTTTTAACCTGCAATGTCTACCACAGTACCACTCGTCTCAATTCAATAAACATCTCGTTGCCAGTGGGTCGTCTGACAATGCAGGCGGAAAGATACGTCTTCGAATATGGTCGACCGAGGTGAGTCTGTTCCCTGTGTTTTGCACGGAGTCTGACAACGGCACCTAGGGCATAGTATCCCGAGCTGATGACAGCGAGAACGTTTCGGCTAAGGCAACTGCGAAATCAGGACCGCTGCACTTGCGATGTCTGCTTGATTTTTTCTTGGTGGTTGTGATAAGTATTCTCCTTACAGCGGCTATTCACTACTACTACATGTAACTTGCATATCCACACCGTAAGATATTCCATATGATCGTAACGGAAATGAGAAAAAAAACCCTAGGTAAAACTGCGCGAGAAAATATGTTATGATGATTATACTTGCATGCCGTTCCGCTGCGCTTTTTCGTGTGACTCACGTCGACCTCAGGGTGTACAAGACTTTCAATTTCTCACTTGCTACTATTTCTGCACGTGTCTCTTTACCTACCAGCCATCTGGAAAAGCGAGCGGCCGTCGGTCAACAGTCTGTCATCTGTTCGGCATTGAGTGCGATTTCACGCTCACTGTCATGGGATTAGATTTAGGGATTACCCGACTTACATTGTGCTGCTGAGGTCCGCTGCAATAAAGGCCTGGTCACACCCACTGAGTGCGTTTCCTCCGCTTTTCTCGCAATTTTCATCTTCCTACATGAAAACAGCACCTGAGAGTACCATCAAGTCGCGACGACACGAGATATCACCATATCGCCCATATACTCGGGTAGAAACAGATGTATATTGCGTTTCTGGCTAACTGTAGATGTCATACGCTTATGTATGTTTTGCAGGCCATTCCGATTCACAAACAGTCTTTTCCGCTATGCAAGCATGTCCAAGCCAAAGCTGCCACTGTCCGAGCCAGGCCCGCCACTGTCCAAGCCAAACCCTCCACCGTCGTGGAACTGTTAGATGAAGATGTAAGCTTTGTTTTGTAGTCGTTGTTTCACTTTACATATTCGCAGGTTGTCCCTATCCACCGCCAGCAATTCCCGCTGACGACGGCGACACCAGACTCTGACAACTATGGTGGTGCCAGCGTTGCAGCTACGGTTTCCGAGCGCCGGGAGCATGAGAATTTTCTCACAACAGTGGGGAGCATTGTTCCTGAACGTCAGGAGCAAAAGATTCGTAATCTGGACACTGTAGTGGGACGCTATTCGACGAGCCATGAATTACCGTTACCTCATCCCCCACCTTGTCCCCATGCAAAGAGTGGTGATCTCTATATTCATCGCTACGATGGTAATCGAAGGATTCAGATATGGGTGAGAGACGAGGGCTGCTGGATAGCCGATGTTGCGGATGGACATCACCACCCTGTATTGTCAGGTTATCGCCTTTATGTCGCTGATGGGTTAGGACCTACGTGGGTTACAAAAAAGACAAGGTCGACATACAAGGGGCGAGTGCGTAATAACCAAAAGAAAGGCTGATTTACTACACATGTTCTAAGGATCGGATGTCCAGCTTTTTGTACTATCACGTATGTTAGTCGCGTTCAATGGCCAATTGCCACCTTTATACTCGTCACGTTTATGTCCTATAGTAATCACGCACAATCCTATCACCAACACGTGGAACATGGCATCCTTTGTCTCTCGACTGGCGGAGAAATAATGTTGTACCGAAGTGTATCTGGCGTATATAAAGGCAGCCCATCGCAACTTTCCACCAACGCCCTTGCGCTTACTATTTCCCTCTCTCCCTCTCTGGAAAGCATGAGGCTCGACCAGGCTACACTGAAGATTACCCTGCAAAGCGAGTATGGCCATACTGCTTCGGTCTGTTACATTCATCTGCCTCTTTTGAAGCTAATCATCAGATAGGTCTTGTCCACGAGGTAGTTGCATCTCTCGCCGCTTTTGTTTCCACAATCCCTTGTCTGATCCTAGGTTAAGCAACGTCAATGGTGGATGTACCTCCCTTTTCACAAAAATTAAGAGCGCACATCAAATATTGATTGATGCGAATCTGGAGGTGGGATTCCTTACCCCCTTGATGTTAATCATCAGTGCTCATAGCCGCCACAGCCTGTGCAGTTTCTTGGCTGTGATGTTCTCGTTCCTCGGAGAGAACACCTTGCTGAGGTCAAGGCATCCAAGCCTGCCCGGCTGAACTTTCGCCCGTATGACATTCTCATGACCATTGTACTCATGATTTTGTTCGTGCTTGTAAGCTTGGATATCTGGTCGCATTTCGTTGTTGCACAAGATTCAACTCACTTGTAATGAACGAGAGTTTCGCGCTGTTGTCGAGATTGTAGTACTAGTAAAGATTCGAGAATGCATACTCTGTGGAATTTTGCTGCATTTGCTCGAATCGTCAGAATGGTCTGTCAGCTCCATGTCATTAGCGCCACCAGTGATGGAGCTTCACGCGCTGCAGTGAGGTCAGGTCGAGGACCAGCGCCGCGCTGCAAACACTGCACTTTGCACAGATGGCGGCGAGACATCGAGAACGAGAAGTATGATAATTGAGTGCGGGTGCAACCTCAAGGAGAGCTGCACTTCAAATGACCCGAACAATGTCAGTCAAAGGTCTACATGACGACTACTTTTCGTACTACACGGAGGCAGCACGGCCGAGGAGCACACTTGACACTTCACAACTGAGGCTTGACTTGACGTGCTGCAAAGCCAGTTCGATACTTTACATTTTGTCTTCGATCCGGAGCATCAGACATTGTAACGAATACTTCAGATGGCAGTGGAATTAGAAGACAGCCCAGTGAGGGCTGTGGCACGTGAAGTGCAAAGGCCATCGAAAGGATCTGCTTTTTGCGAGTGCAACTCGAAGTTTGAACCTCGTTTTGGAAAGTCATGTCACAATCATCCAATGTCACACCACACGATCGAACAGAGTCCTATGTTTCACAAATGACTCGAGAAGCTTAAGGTCTTTCGGTAGGGTTCATGTACCATACTTCTAACCTGTCGCGATCTCAACTACGTAGACATGCCATAACATTAACTGTATGGCGAAATTTCAATGTAGTACGAATTACCTATGTGTCCAACCTCAGATTTTTCGTCACAGGTGAGTTTGAAACTCAGACAATTGGGCAGTCCTAATGGCCTTTGCCTGCAGTGATATTGAGGTATATCATATAGAGCGCGATTGCCACGCTGCAAATAGTAACTGTGACACGAAACATAATATTTCAATCAACAGTCCTAAAGCTCGTTGCCGGTGGACTTGACATGACATCCACCTATCCACCTTACAAACTAATGAGATTAAGAGTTATGATCTCTCCATTCGAGTCTGTCCTCTGATTCCTCGGACGCCTCTTCGTCTAAGTTGGCCAGAAGTTCATTCGTGACACCTTGTTCGATGAGATATCCATCCGCCACTTTGAGGGTCGGCATGCGCTCAAGACGGATGGGGATTGGTGAAGAATAAGTACATGCTTACCGAGGTCGGCTTGTTCCATCGCGCTACAGGTCAGATCAAAAACTACCAGTAGCTCTGGACTTCAACAGCATTCCGTCTTCGCTGCTTGCGTCCAACGCACGCTCGGCAATACAGTACATACAGTTTCCATACCTGGCGCAGCTGACTTATACATAGAGTACAGAGATACATGGAAAATATTACAGCCTCGATGCAAAATCCTTTGCAACTACTTAAACTGGCTGATGAATGAGGGAAGAAAAGAACACTTACCGCATCGCAAAGGGTTCCAATTATGTAACTTTCTAGCCATACCCGTCGAAAAAACCAGATTCGCGCATGAACGTTATCCATGGTCGGTCAAGTCCCGACTCTGCTGCAACGAGGCCGATTTGGGCGAGTTCGGGCGGAACAAGCGGTTCAGGTTGAAATTGGGGTGGGTGCAAGCGGTCGAGTTGATGCTCGCAGACAAGTGATTGTGTTAGAGGTTGCGTATCCGTATGCGGATGTGTGCATGGAGGAGGTCGAGGCTGGCTTTGGTGATGGTGCGCACCGGAGCTAGAAAGAGGATCATCATAATACGATACTGTGGACAACGCGGAAAGGGTAGGAGGACATTGTCCATATTGGTCGTACCGGTGGTGGTCCGGATGACACCCTTGGGTGTAGGCCTGTGCGCTGGGAGTTGAAAGATTGGTCATCGAGTATGGATCAGACAGCTCGGGCTGCCATGGTCCCGCGGATGGTCCTGCGACAGGCCCACCATGTGCTGATGCTTCCGATGGCACATCAGCGGGTACTTGCAGTGGCGCGGGAGGTGGTTGGATGAACGCAGACTGGGATGAAGCATTCGGATGAAGCGCCCAATCGGAAGTTGACATCTCTTGCGTTTGCTCTAGAGCAGCCGCAGAGCCAGGCTGCTGAAGCAGTGTAGAATCCAACTGTTCACCACTATACTGCACATGAGGAGGTATTTGCATTGACGTCGGTGGTGGCTGCATGAAAGTAGGCTGGGATGCAGTATCCGGATGATGAAGTGTCCAATCCAAAGTTGGCATCTTTTGCGTTGCCTGAGCCACAGAGCCGGGTTCGTGGAGCCACGTAGAATCCAACTGTTCACAACTGTACGGTTGCGGTACCACAGGCTCAGCCCGACTTTGCTTTTGCTGCAACATGAGTGTTGAGGTACTGGACTGCCTTGCCAACCCATCGGATTTTGAGGATCCCTCCGACATCCGACCTGTCGTCTGTCTGTTCATAGACACAATCTTCATCCGGCCTGCGAAGATATCCACAGCATCATCGCCCTCACTCTCAGCAACACCCCACTGCTGACCCAATTCGTACGGCATACCGCTCTGTGCATGAAGGAGGGCAATATGTGCCTTCTCTATCAACTTGGTGACGATGGGCTATAAAGAAAATGGGAATATTCCGAGTACAAGCGCACAAGATTGGCAACCTACAAGGGCTTTTTGTGCTCTCCGACTATGTGACGATGCCATAGTGAAAAGAAGATGAGCATCGTGAAGCTCTTTCATTGCACTAGAAGCCATAGGTGACCGTGGCCCACGTGTAACGATCGCTCCGAATACGACCTACCATAACCATCACGTCAACATCGAGATGGCAGGAAAGCAACTAAAGATACGGGGAACTAACAGCAGCTGAAAAAGCATACGTCCAAACGAGCCAAAGCCTAGCAGTGAGCTTCGGATGGAGGTCGTACTGCACCTTGACTGTGCGCAAGATCGTCAAAGATGCTCGATACGCTGCCAGGAAGGACGGTGTGTATAGACTGTTCAGTGGATTGATGGGATTTGTGGTGATAGCTTGCACAAAGTAGCTCCTATGGATATAAAGCAAGACTAACCAGACAAAGCCATCATCGTCAACCTTGACAAAAAAAATAAGAACGAAAACGACTTACCGGCTTCCCTTGCATTGGTCATGATCAAACGATGCATAGATTCCATCAAACCAATGTCCTTTTCTGCAGGTTTCGCCGGGACAGCGCCGCATGCAGCAGCAGCAAACTCTTCAGCGGCTGCAGTAACAGGGAAATTTCTCACTTTGCGGTCGAGCTCCAGGATAGTGGAATAACTTGGGGGATTCGAGGCCAGTGTTCGGGCAGTGACATCTGCAACACAATCTGACGTAAACCGAAACATCCAAGTTCCAACTGTAGGAATGCCGATCAGTATGAATATCAGGACGATGGATAAAGGCGAGAACTAACAGAAAGCCCGTCTACCGGACTCGGTAAGAGCCTCATCATGCGGCGACCCGCCCCCAGGGAACTGGCAATCAATGTATGGAAGAGAGAGAGTTGGAGGTCTCCCTACGTGGAGACTCTGCAGGAACACCACCACAATCAGCGAGCACATAGACAGAAATAGACCCAACCTACATTCCACACATCTGCGACAAATAGATCCCAAAATACCATCCGTCGCCTTACAACAATAGCATGAGATAGACCCCATCTGAGACCATCTCGGTCTTGGAAAGACAAAACCTTGATCAGCCAATTTGCCTGTCTCTCATCTCTGTCAGTACTTACGAAGTCCAAGCTGACCAAACGGCCTGTGAGCGTCATACACGGACAAATCTAAATGCCAACAGACTCACTGTGTGAGCTAGCTGCGCAGCCAGCGCCACTAATGAGCACGATGTCTCCATACTCGTTTCCTTGCCGGCAGACTCATTCCCACTCAAAGAATTGTATATGCTGAGAAGGTGCAGCGTTTGAATGGTTTCCAGAGACGGTTTGTCTATCACGGACTGAAGACAGATCGCGGCACGCGCAAGCTGGTGGTAACGTTCTGCCTCTGTGACCCCGGGTTCCTGGTTCGGATTAAGTAAAGCACCAAACGCAAAAATGAGGAACAGGAGGCTGAGTCGGTGTGGGTTATTTTTCGCTTGCGTAACATGAGGTACGCCGTTCGTATAGTAAGCGGGCAGCAGTTCCGACAAGATATCATCCTTAGACACATTCTGATATAGCGAGATAGCTTGGTCGAGGTACACATCTATCAAATAACGGGCCCGTTCCCAGGTAGGCAGGTAGTCGTTGACCAGGTTTTCCACGTTCAGTGTCGGATGAGCAGGCTTGAATGGGAGAGACCGTGAAAATATTTCAATTTCCTGGGGTAGCTCTCTCGCCGAATCAGACGGGCCGTCATCAGAGTCTTCGGAGTGTACATTTTCGATCTAGATGGCATCATTATAAGTAGACCAGGTAATAAGATTGGATCTAGCTCACCATCAACAAACACTGTAAAGCCTGCCTTGAGCATAAGCATACATACGACTTAGGCAATGCTTACATGTGAGCCTCCCGTTGGTCCAAAGAAGCGAGATACACCACTATCCGAGATGGACAATGTACCCAAAGCTTCCACCAATTCAGGGGTGTCTTCTACGATTGTGAGGTTCTCTACAGAGGGATGGCCGACGTCGTCGTCACGTTGAGATGTCCCCAAGAGGTCAGGCTGAAGAAGTGGATGTGGTTCTGTGGAGTGCTTGGCTTGGAGCTCACTTAGTGCATTTTCCAGTTGCCGAATTCGTTCGCTCATTTTGGCCAGCTGACGGTGGAGGTGTTCCGTCGCCGCAAGGACGAACCTACAATATGGACCTTAGATGGTAACTGGGGCGCAACCATAGACAGGCCATACCGAGTTCCCTGGCCTGTGGAGAGGCTTTCTGCGGACAAAGCACGGATGAAGCCAGAAACCATGGAACGAAAGGACAACGAACCAAGGGTACATACCATTGGGACATAATGCTGCACAACCCCTTCGCTACCAAAGTGTTGCTGGGATGAAAGAGTGCTGAAGAAGAAGAGAGCAGTATATACTCACGCGACAGGACTGACAAGGAATTTGCTTGTCACACTTGATCTTGAGTCTGTAGATAAACATAGGCAACCAAGGAGAAGTGCGGAACTGAGCCAACAGGCTTCACACAGGTATACTCGATGATCGCACCTTTTACATTCAGCACACGCCATCTGTCCCTTGCTCCTCTTCTGTTCGGTCTCCCGTGCATTGCTACCGCCGCATTCAAATTCCCGAAGGTCTCTGCCACTGGACTTGAGCTTCGGCTTGGGTTTTGTTGGCACAGGCGGCATCACTGAAGATGGGAAGTTGTTATCTCCCCAGGTCAGCGTTCGTATTATATAGTGGACAATCTTCCCAAACTCTGTTACATACCTGCGAGTCCGATTCACGGTTACTCAAACAAGATTTACGCCAGGCTGGATCCGACGGTAGCCCTGTGGAAAGCTGAAGCGCCATGACTATCCATGAAAACTCACATAATACATGACGTTTAGTATCACATTTTGTAGATAAATGTATTACTTCAAATTCGGACTCGGAAGTCAGTTACCTAACAAGCTTCACGCAGATCGCAAACGCACCTGGTGCATTCAGTACACGCCCTCTGTTCCTTGTTCCTCTTCTGTTCTGTCCCCCGCGCACTGCTACTGTCGCATTCGAGTTCCGAAAGGTCTCTGCAACTCGACTTGTCCTTCAACTTGGGCTTTGTTGGTACAGGTGGCACGACCAGTGGAGACGGCCCGAAGGTTGTTGTCTTCCTCTTTTTGAGTGAACGTTCGCAATAAATATAAGTAAGCCTCAGTTTATCCCAAGCGTCATCTCCCCGAAATTCGGGCTTCAGCGCTTCAGCCACCATACATACCCCCATATGGGAGCTTCACACAGTGAGGTCCCGAGGACTTCGACTCTATGATCAGCATCGCTGTGGAGGTTGCCTCGTTAACGGTGACATTGCTGGACCGGCTCAGGAGTTGTCATTCCTACTTTTACGTCGCGATACCTGTGGGGCAACCGGGGCACTATGAGTCTGTCTGAGGTTCCAATTACCCTGCATACTGTTCTATGATAGTGGCTCTCGCGTCCTTACCGAAGACTCATAGATATGAATCCCTCTTGTTTCTGACCATTAGACTAGTTACCATTGCAGAGCTCGCCACGGTACGTATGACCTATCGTAAACACGACTATGTTACTCTGACGCTTTCTTTAGCCCGTTGATAGATGGCTGGGCAATGGAATTGGACTTCCTCTGGAAAGCACCAGCCTTCGCTGCCCTGCGGGTACCACGAACCTGCTGAATCTTACGGGGGACTGGAGCGTTCAGAGTGGTGCTATCGTTGTCAATATATTTTACAGTTCCGGGCCTCGATGAGGCCACAACGTAACGAACAGAAAGAAGGGTATCACAAAAGCCAGCAGTTCCGTACTACATCCACCATTTGGTTTATTTGCCACAGCATAGCATAGCGTGATGCTGCTATGCAATATCCCCTGCCGCAAGCTGCTCCACGCAATGTAAAAGCATAAAGCACGATACGCAAAAGTAGAACGCACGGAATGCCAAATCACCAGGTGCAGTATACGAAACATTTTGCGGACCTCCGGGGCCCGGAGAAGCATGACCCTGCATGCTTGCAATTTTGGGGATCCATTGACTCACATCAGGCGCTAATCTTCCAGGCTGTGTGTAAGTACGTGAATTCGCTGCCACAGGGTCACTGGATAATTATTCTTCCCTTAGCTTCTAGCTGAAACCGCTGTGGCGCTCGAGATGACATCGGGCCGAATGAAAGAAACATTTTTGGTCTCATTACCTCTGAACAACTCGTCGAGCACCCCTTATCCAAGGGTCTGCCACAATAATCTCCTATGTCATCGGTTACAACAAGGGAGGGAAAGTGAATTACCATATCAAGCGACATAAATGTACTTATTCATGTCCCGCCTCGAGAATTTCTGTTCCACTAATGTCGCGATGCGCTGCTTAACCACGTTTACCTCCGGCACGAAATGACTCTTCACAGACTCAGTCGACTGGGTGTTGAGCTGCTCATACGTCAGCTCTTTTTTCGCTTCCATGATTCGTACGATGGCAGCGTCGAGGTGTGCTTTCTGTCACTATCGATATGCGACTGCGTGCGTGTCGATTCTTTGGGCTGACGAGAATGTATAATGATAATGAGTCCATACGACGACGAAGATTGAGGAAAGTCACACACCGTCTCCTTAGTTTGGATAGAGTTGATAAGTACCTTGATCCCTAGATCCGTGAACTCGGAGTTAAAATAAAAGACATCGATCTCATCGATGTCTTTCCCTACAGGGCGTTTCCTCAGTACCTTCTTCTTTGCACAGGCAAGACTCCGCAATGTACCCCTCAACTCTCCCTCGTCTGCACCAGAATGTATAAAAAACAAGGGAGTCAGTATGCGCCAGATCGGTAAAGCGCGACATAAAAGAACGACAAACCCATTCGAGTAGTCTCCAGGATCTGTTTGTACCCAAGTTTCACAGATTGTTGAAGAGAAGAAGCACGACCGCTTGATACAGGCTGACCGTCAACTCTTTCGTAGCGGATGAAACCGTGCTTTGAGTGTTGCTGTGCCAATAGAGTGGTCTCAAACCAGCTTGCGTCCTTGGTGCTTGCTTTTATAGAATGCAACGTCCTTCTTCCGAGCTGCAAACGGCCAGTAACTCCTTTGTAACACCATAACGGATAAGTTACGCTGCGATCCGGATGTTGCACGACTAGTAGGGCAGGCTTATTCTTCCAAGTCTTGAACCCATATGTGAATGTGTCAGTGAGTACGTAGGAAATCTGCAATTTGGGGTGATTCGTTTGAAGGTTCATGGCGTCTTGCTCTACGAGTTGTTCAACTGCTACTTTGACGGTCAGCATATTTGAGGGGTGGGATGGGGTATGGTGAACTGCAACTCGGTGTTACTACATACTTCCCGAGGTCAGCTCGCCATCGCTACAGGTAATGTTAAAAAGCATCAGTGGTTCTTGCGTTCGGCAGCATTCCCACAATACATTAGTATACACTCCATATCGGGGTCAACCCACTCATACGCGGTGTAGTACATACAAAGATAGTATTACAAGCTCAGTGCGGGACCCCTTGCAACTAAACTTGGCGATGAGTGGGAAAACAGCAAGTTATGTAACCTTCTAGCCACACCCATCGAAAAAACCAGAATCGCGCATGAACGATGTCCACTGTTGGGCAAGTCCCAACCCCTGTGGAACGAGACCGAGTTGCGTAAGTTTGGGCGGGGCGAACTGTTCAGGCTGAAATTGAGGTGAGTGCCACTGTATGGGTTGACATTGGCCGGAAAGTGGTTGCGGTTGCGTATCCGTACGAGGATAAGTGGATGTATGAGGTTGCGGATGGCTTTGGTGATAGTGCACACCAGTCCTAGCGAGAGCGTGACCATAATACGATACGGTCGACGATGCAGAATGGGTCAGAGGGCAATGTTCGTGTTGGTCGTGCCGGTGGTGGTCCGGATGATACCCTTGAAAATTGGTCTGCGCGCTGGGAGCTGAAAGATTGGTCATCGAATATAGCTCGGACTGCCATGGTCCCGTGGATGGTCCTGCGACAGGCCCACCATGTGCTGACGCTTCGGATGGTATGTAAGGAGGTATCTGTTGTGGCGCTCGTAGTGGCACTGGTTCATGGGTGAGCATAGACTGGGACGATACACGCGGATCCCAAGTTAGCGTTTGATCTCGACCAGCCGTAGAGTCGGGCTGCTGAAGCCATGTAGGACCCGACTGTTCACCACTATACGGTGCATGAGGTGTTTGGAGTGGCGCTCGCGGCGGCTGGATGAGAGTAGACCAGGACGACGTATCCGGATAATGCGTCCTGTCCGAAGTTGGCATCTCTTGCGTTGGTTCTAGACCGGCCGTAAAGCCAGGCTGCTGAAGCCATGTAGAACCCGACTGTTCACCACTGTACGGCACATGAGGAGGTATTTGCGGTGGCGCTCGTGGTGGCCGGATGAGCGTAGATTGGGATGAAGTACCCGGATAAAGCGTCCGATCCCAAGTTGACACCTCTTGCATTTGCTCTACACCAGCAGCAGAGCTGGACGGTTTAAAACCCGTCAAACCCAACTGCTCGCGACTATACGACTGCAGCACCGTAGGTTCCACCTGACTTTGCTGTTGCTGCGGCACGAGTGCTGAACTCCTCGACTGCCTTGCCGACCCATCGGAATTCAAGGATCGTTCCGACGTCCGATCTGTCATCTGCCTTTTCAAAAACACGATCTTCGTCCGGCCCGCAAAGATAGCCGCCGTATCATCAGGGACGCCCCACTGCTGACCCAATTCGTGCGGCATATCACTCCGTGCATAAAATAGAGCATTTTCCGCCTTTCCCATCAACTTGGTGATGATGGGCTATCGTGAAAATGAGTATATCTGAGTACAAGCGCAGAGGACCGGCAACTTACAAGTGCCTCTTGTGCTCTGCGACTATGCGACGATGCTTTCGAGAAAAGAATATGAGCATCACGAAGCTCTTTCATTGCGCTGGACGCCATAAGTGACCGTGGTCCATGTGTAACGATTGTTCCGAACACGATCTAATATACCCATTAACGTGAACATTGGCATGGCAAAAGAAAACCAAAAATGTGAAGAACTAACAGCAGCCGAAAATGCATATGTCCATATACGCCAAAGACCGGCAGTGAGTTTCGGATGGAGGTCGTATTGCAACCTGATAGTACGCAAGATCGTCAAAGATGCCCGGTACGATGCCAGGAAGGATGGTGTATATGGACTCTGCAGAGGATTGGTGGGATATTCGATGATAGCCTGCACAAAGTAACTCCGATGGATATGAAGCAAGACTAACCAGACAGAGCCATCATGATCGTCAACTCAGTAAACCTTGCCAAAAAATGAAAGTGACTCACCGACTTCTCGTGCATTAGACATGATCAAACGGATCACAGACTCCGTGAAAGGAATGTCCCTCCCTGCGGGTTTCGCTGGAACATCGCCACACGCAGCAGCGGCGAACTCTTCAGCAGCTGGAGTAACGGGGAAATTGCTCACTTTGCGGTCAAGCTCAAGGATGATGGAATAACTCGGGGGATTGGAAGTCAGTGTCCGAGCAGCGACATCTGCAACACAATATGACGCGAATCGAAATACCCAAGACCTACTATCAGAGCCGATATGAACCTTGTCATGCGGCGACCCGCCCCCAGGAAATTGGCAATCAATGTACGGAAGAGAGAGAGTTGGAGGTCTCCCGGAATCGAGACTCTGCAGGAGCACCATTAAAATCAATGAACACATAGACAGAAATAGACCCAACCTACATCCCAAACATCTGCGACGAACAATTCCCAAAATACCAGCCGCCGCCTTGTGGTGGTAATATCATCGGGTAGCCCCCATTTGAGACCATCTCGGTCTTGGGAAGACAAAACCTTGGTCAGCCTATTCGTCTGTCTCTCATTTTTGTCAGTACTTACGAAGCCCAAGCTGACCGAAAAGCTTGTGAGCGTTATATATCGAGAGTTTGAATACTAACGGACTCACCCGGAGAGCTAGAGGCGCGGCCAGGGCCACCAATGACCACGACGTCTGTATACTGGTCTCCTTGCCAGCTAACTCATTACCGCTTACAGAATTGTATATGCTGAGAAGGCGCAGCGCTTGAATCGTCTCCAACGATGGTTGGTCTATCACGGACTGAAGACAGATTGCGGCACGTGCAACCCGGTGGTAAAATTCGGCCCACACGTTCCCAGGTTCCTGTTTCGGGTCGAGTAAAGCACCAACCGCAAAAATAAGGAGAAGGAGGCTGAGCTGGTGTGGGTTAATTCCCGCTTGCGCAACATGAGGTACGCCACCCGTATAGTAGGCAGGTAGTAACTCAGATAGGATATGGTCCTTGGACACACTCAGAGAAGACGCGAGCACTTGATCAAGATACACTTCTGCCAAATAACGAGCCCGCCGCCAGGTAGGCAAGTAGGCCTTGACCAGGTTTTCCACGTTCAGACTCGACTGATCAGGTTTGAACGGAAAGGCCAGCGAAAGATTTTCAATTTCCTGCGGTAGCTGTAAACTTTTTGAGTCCCTCGCCGAATCAGACGAATTGTTGGCAAAGTCTTCGGAATCGATCTAGATGGCATCGTTATAGGGGGACACCCGATAGGCCTATATCTAGCTCACCATCAATAAACACTGCAAAAGTTAACTTTGAGTATAGGCATACACATGACTTGGGGTAATACTTACATGTGAACCTCCCGTTGGTCCAAAGAAGTGAGATACACCACTATCCGAGATAGACCATGTACCCAACGCTTCCACCAATTCAGGAGTATTTTCTGCGACTGCCGGGTCATGAGTAGAGGGAGGGCCGACACTATCGTCATGTTCAGATGCCCCCAAGAGCTCAGGCCGAAGAAGCGGATGCAGTTCCGTGGAATGCTTGGCTTGGAGCTCACTCAGTGCGTCTTCCAGTTGCCGAACTCGTTCGCTCGTTTTGGTGAGCTGGTGGTAGAGGTATTCCATGGCCGCAACGATAGACCTGAAATATGGTCGTGTAGATGGTAACCTGGCGTGACACAACCAAAGATAGGTCATACCGAGTTCCTTGACCCGTGGGGAGGCTCCCTGTAGACAAAGGTTGGATGAAGCCATGGGAATGGAGGGACAGTGAAGCAAAGGCACATACCATTGGGACATAGCGCTGTACAACCCCTTCGCTGTCAAAGTGTGTTATTTGTTGCCGCGGACAGCAAGAGCACTATTTGTACATGTATGTATACTCACGTGACAGGATTGGCAAGGGATCTGCTTGTCACACTTAATCTTAAGTCTTTTTAGATAGACATTAGAAGTGCGAAAGTCAGTTACTTAACAGGCTTCACGCGGATCGCATGCGCACCTGGTGCATTCAGCACAGGCTCTCTGTCCCTTATTTCTCTTCTGTTCTGTCCCCCGCGCGTTGCTACCGTCGCATTCGAGTTCCGCAAGGTCTCGCATGCGACTCGACTTGTCCTTCAACTTGGGCTTCGTTGGCACAGGCGGCATGACTGGAGACGGGAGGTTATTGTCATCCTGTGCCTGAGTGAGCGTTCGGATTATATATAACCTCAGATACAGGTCAAAATTCTTTAGTGTTGTATTACCCCCAGATTGTTGTGGTACTCCCGTGGACGGGCTCCGCTCTCCGTGAGTCGGATGATCATGGTCACAGCTTATCCTAAGCGTCATCTCCCCGAAGTTCGGGCTTCAGCCACCATACATACCCCCATATGGGAGCTTCACACCAGTGAGATCCTTAGGACCTCGACTCTATGTCAGTACTGCTAGACTTGGTAGTTTTGCACGTATGTACTCCACCGTCTTCAACCATCTCCACTGCAATACCGAGGTCTGCACATACCTGGGTTTTTCACTAACGAGATTGGCATCGCTGTAGAGGTTGCCTCGTTAACGGAGACATTGCTGCACCGGCTCAGGAGTTGTCATTGCTACTGCCACCGGAGCTCTATGAGTCTGTCTGAGGTTCTAATTACCCTGCATACTGTTCTATGATAGTGGCTCTCGCGTCCTTGCCGAAGACTCATAGATATCAATCCCTCTTGTTCTGACCATTAGACTAGTTACCATTGCAGAGCTCGCCACGGTACGCATGACCTATCGTAAACACGACTATGTTCCTCTGACGCTTTCTTTGGGCCGTTGATAAATGACTGGGCAATGGAATTGGACTTCCTCTGGAAAGCATCAGCCTTCATTGCCCTGCGGGTGACGCGGCTTGGGTACCAAGTTAGCTGAACGCATCAATATTGCCCACTCCACGAACCTGCTGAATCTTTCGGGGGACTGGAGTGTTCAGAGAGTGGAGCTATCATTGTCAATATTTCTACAGTTCCGGCCCCCGACGAGGCCACAACGTAACGAACAGAAAGAAGGGTGTCACAAAATCCAGCAGTTCCGTGCTAATCCGCCATTTGGGTTTTTTGCCACAGCATAGCATGGTGTAATGCTGCTATGCAATATCCCCTGCCGCAAGCTGCTCCACGCAATGTAAAAGCATAAAGCATGTCACGCAAAAGTAGAACGCACGGAATGCCAAATCACCAGGTGCAATATGCGAAACATTCTGCGGACGTCCGAAGCCCGGCGCGTCATGACCCTGCATGCTTGCAATTTTGGGGGTCTATTGACTCATATCAGGCGTTAATCTTCCAGGCTGTGTGTAAGTACGTGAATTCGCTGCCACAGGGTCACTGGATAATTATTCTTCCCTTAGCTTCTAGCTGAAACCGCTGTGGCGCTCGAGATGACATCGGGCCGAATGGAAGAAACATTTTTGGTCTCATTACCTCTGCACAACTCGTCGAGCACCCCTCATCCAAGGCTCTGCCACAATAATTTCCTATGTCATCGGTTACAACAACGGAAGGAAAGAGAATTACCATATCAAACGACATAAATGTATTTATTCATGTCATCCTCGTCCCCCCTCAAGAATTTCTGTTCCACTAATCTCGCGATGCGCTGCTTGATCACGTTCACCTCTGGCACGAAATGACTCTTCAGACTCAATCGTCTGAGAGTTCAGCTGCTCATACGTCAGCTCTTTCTTCGCTACCATGATTCGTAGGATGGCAGCGTCGAGGTAGTGCTTTCTGTCACTATCGATATGCGACTGCGTGCATGTCGATTCTTCAGGCTGACGATAACGAGTCCCCACACGACGACAGAGAATGAGGGAAGCCACATACCGTCTCCTTAGCTTGGATAGAGTTGATATGTACCTTGACCTCCAGATCCATGAACTCGGAGTTACAATAAAAGACATCGGTCTCATCGATGTCTTTCCCTACAGGACGTTTCCTCAGTACCTTCTTTGCACAGGCAAGACTCTGCAATGTACTCCTCAACTCTCCCTCGTCTGCATCAGAACGTATATAAAAAGGGAGTCAGTATGCGCTAGATCGGTAAAGAGCGGCATAAAAGAACAACGAATCCATTCGTGTGGCCTCTAGGATCTGCTTGCACCCAAGTTCTACAGGTTCGTTGAAGAGAAGAAGGACAACCGTTTGATACAGGCTGACCGTCAACTCTTTCGTAGCAGATGAAAACCGTGCTTTGAGTGTTGCCGTGCCAATAGAGTGGTCCCAGTCCAACTTGTGTCCTTGGTGCTTGCTTTTATAGAATGCAACGTAGGCTGCGAGCTCGGATTGCATCTGCCAGACTGGTTTCCGACTTTCCGTAAGTAAAAGCGACGACATGGGGCAGACTCGACGACCTACCCAGAGCGGTAGATCGACATCCTTTTACGATATTCGTACAGGAGATCCCGCGAAGGTGCCAGGTCGCTAAACATGTGGTCGCCCATACGCAATTCCGGATCGTAATCTGGAGGGTATGTCGAGTCAACTTGCGATCAACATTAGAGAAACTTGAAGGCACAGACCCTCTTTCAGTTTCGTTAGCATTGCCTTTTCATAGTCGTCCGACGCGCTACGCTCCAGAAGTAACGTCGACAGTGCACGATGGTCCTGAACACGTCCTTGTTGTCTGTATACCTATACAATCCGAGCACCGAATTCAGTAACAGGTCAAATTCTACGTCCGACGTGTCTCGTTGACCACGCCGCATGAGACGATCCAGATGTTTTGCGAGCAATTCGGCAGGCTTGTTCTTCCTTGCCTTGAACCCATATGTGAATGCGTCCGTAAGAAATTTGGGATTTGGTTGTTTCGTTTGAGGGTCAACAAATGCGGTGTGAAGTGCGCCTTCACAAAAAGCTTTGAACTCCAGCAGCATTTCGATCATCACGTCCTCGTGCTCCGTGTCTTTAATGATGTTCGCCACGACTTCTGTCCTAGGTGAGGAGACCATTTATTCCACAAAAGACCCAATCCTACTCCCTCTATAGCTGAAAATTCTATGTATGCCATGTTGAGCTGATCAGTGTCTCTAGCCTTCATAAGAGGCTCGATTGCTGTGCAAAATTCGAGTCAGACACAGGTTTCGCAAGAAAGAACACGTTTATACCTCCACTGGCAAGCCAATCGAACCTTCCTTCCAGGGGTCCTCGCCTCGCAGCATGCTCTACCATGTTCACCATCGTTGGCTGAAAGACCCCGAGCGCTCCCACACATTCCTCTGCAACGCACGGGCGGTGTGTTCGAGAAACCTTTCCGGCGTAAATCTCCACTGATGAACTTCCTCTGAATAATATGCTATAGGGGTCTGTTCACCCACGAACCGCTCTCGCGACGAGGATTTTCCGTGCTAAAAGCCCATGTCTCTCGATAAGACGGGTTTAACGAGTAGCAAAACTGACCCTTAATTTCTCTCCCAAGATAGCCCGTCACGTACGCCTGCTTGAATGAGGTCAATGATATTCGTATAGTCGAGCATGTCGCCTGAAGGAAGTGAAAGCAAGATCGCTTTATGGTGGTTACACAAACGAAAATTTCATCTCATATGAATTGGCGTACTGTATATCCGAAAGCTCCGCAGTCTTGAGAACATGCACGCGATCGAGATACGGCAGTAATAGCAACGCGCGTATAAACATCTACCAGAAAATCGATGGAGAGCCAGAAAGTATGAGCTTGTGGTAGTGCCGTGGTTGAGAGGCACGTTAAACTAACGATTTGACCTCCGAGCCATTCACAAACTTCTACGAAATGATTCAACCACTAGATAGAATCGCCGTCTTCTGTCGCCTCTTCGAGTTCATTGCGCAAGTGACAGCAGGATCGGTCGAGCTGCATGGCCAAGATATCATAGAGAATCACTCCCTTTGTGCCAGCACAGACCACTACACGACAACCGTCGTAGACGCCTTCGTACGTTGTTGGGAGAAGGTCTTTTGGTCCTTTTGTTAACATAATGCTTAAGCACATTTTGAGTCTCGCAAGCGAATTGTCATAGGCCCTATCTTGTACTCCGGCTACACTGCAAGAATAAACGTTCAGTGCTGAAAGACACTATCAATAGGAAGTCGATCTACTCACCTACTAGGTCATGCATCTGCGCCGTCGGCGGTTCAGCCCTCTTTATCGACTTTCCCTTGAGACGATCTCGAGACCTGGATGCAGAACCAGGGTCAGCGTCGGTATCTAAACGTGACCTTTTTTTCGGGCGACTAAGTGCCGACTCTTTATGGGCCGGACTTTGCTGGAAACAGTAATATTGCGAATAGTGCATCCGTCATGTTAAGACTTCACCGTTGTCGGTCAACTTGCCAACTCATCTGGAATGCATTACGTGGCTGTCACTGATAAGCTAAGATTCCACAAGCAATACTCGTCTCGGCTCTCCTGCTTGCAACATGCAGGGTATTTCACAATATAACACGAAGCACGTCGTCGGATGAGTATTCTATCTTGTGTTCTTTAAAACGAAGAATACAACGTACAGTAAGTAGCTATCCGACAATATGAAAATTCTACACAAGGAGTGATATGAAGCGCACTGCTTTGATGGAAAACTGACTTAATGTAGGACGGGACAGGAATAAGTAGCTCGGCGGCATTCTAGCCACAACCATCGAAAGAACCAGAACCGCGCATAAACAATGTCCACCGCTGGTCTTGTGCAACGAGATCCAGTTCCGCAAGTTCGGCTGAGGCAAGCGGTTCAGGCTGAAATTGGGGTGGGTGCGAGTGTGTGGGTTGAAGTTGGCAGGGAAGTGGTTGTCGTTGCATATCCGTATGCGGATACGTGGTTGGTTGAGGTTGAAGACGACTTTTGTGATAGTGCACACCGGCGCTAGCGAGAGGGTGGTCATAATAAGATACGGTCGACGACACAGAATGGGTCGGAAAATAGTGTCCGTGCTGGTGGTCCGGATGATACCTTTGAAAACGGGCCTGCGCACTGGGAGCCGGAAGATTGGTCATCGAGTACAGATCAGACAGCTCAGACTGACACGGTCCCATGGATGGTCCTGCGACAGGCCCACCATGGGCTGATGCTTGCGACGGCAGATCGGCAGGTGGCGCTGGTGGTGGCTGGATGAGCGTAGACTGAGATGAAGCGTCCGGATAAAGCGTCCGATCCCAAGTTGGCATCTCTCGCGTTGGCTCTAGATCAGTCGCGAAGCTGGCCTGCTGACGCCATGTAGAATCCAACTGTTCACCACTGTACAGCAGATGAGGAGGTATTTGCAGTGGCGCTTGTGGCTGGATGACCGTGGACTGGGATGATGTACACGAATAAAGCAGTCGATCCCAAGTTGGCCCCCCTTGCGTTTGCCCCAGACCAGCCACAGATCCAAGCGGTTGAAGCCATGCAGAATCCAACAATTCCAGTGCCATAGGTTCAACCTGACTTTGCTGTTGCTGCGACACGAGCGCCGATGTACTTGGCTGCCTTGCCGACCCATCGGAATTCATGGATCGCTCCGACATCCCATCTGTCTTCTGTCTTTTCATATATACGATCTTCTTCATTCGGCCTGCAAAGATGTCCACATCATCATCACCCTCATTCTCACCGACGCCACACTGCTGACTCAATTCACGCGGCATACGACTCTGTGCATAACGGAGAGCATGATGCGCCTTCTCTCTCAAGTCGGTGATGAAGGGCTATCGTAAGAATGAGTATCTCCGAGTACAAGCCCACAAGACCGACAACCTACAAGGGCTTTCTGTGCTCTCCGACTATGTGACGATGCTTTGGAGAAAAGAAGACCAGCATCATGAAGCTCTTTCATTGCGCTAGAAGCGATAGGTGACTGTGGCCCACGTGTAACGATCGTTCCGAACAAGAACTAGTATACCCATCATGTGAATGTTGACAGGAAGAAGACCAAAAATGCGGAGAACTAACAGCAGCCGAAAAAGTATACGTCCATATAGGCCAAAGCCTAGCAGTGAGTCTCGGATAGAGGTCGTATTGCAGCTTGACTGTACGAAAGATCGTAAAAGATGCCTCGTACGCCGCCTCGAAGGATGACGCGTAAGGACTCTTCTGAGGATCGGTGGGGCTTTTGATGATAGCTTGCACAAAGTGGTTCAGATGGATGTAAAGCAAGACTAACCAGACAGGGCCACCATCGTCAACTCAGCACACCTTATTAAGAATATGAATGAAATGACTCACGGACTTCCCGTGCATTGGACATGATCAGACGGGTCATGGACTCCGTCGAACCAATGTCCTCGCCTGGGGGTTTTGCTGGGACATCGCTACGCGCAGCGGCAGCGAACTCTACAGCAGCTTCAGTAACAGGGAAATCCCTCACTTTGCGGTCAAGCTCAAGGATAGTGGAATAATTCGGGGGATTGGAAGTCAGTTTCCGAGCAGCGACATCCGCAACGCAATCTGACGCAAACCGAAACACCCAAGATTCACCTGTAGGAATACCGATCAGTATGAATATCATAACGATGGATAAAGACGTGAACTAACGGAAAGCCTGTCTATCGGAGCCGATATGAACCTTATCATGCGGCGACCCGCCCCCAGGAAACTGGCAATCAATATACGGAAGAGAGAAAGTTGGAGGTCTCCCAGCATCGAGACTCTGCAGGAGCACCATTATAATCAGCGAGTACATACACAGAAATAGATCCAACTTACGTGCCAAGCATCCGTCATAAACAATTCCCAGAATACCACCCGTCGCTTTGTGGTAATAGCATCATCTAGCCCCCAATTGAGACCATCTCGATCTTGAAAAGACAAAGCCTCTGTCAGCCCATTCTTCTGTCTTTCATGGCAGTACTTACGAAGTCCAAGCTGACCGAATGGTCTGTGAGCGTCATACACGAACAAATCTGAACAATGACAGACCCACCGTGTGAGCTAGCTGCGCAGCCAGGGCCACCAGTGACCATGATGTCTCCATACTCGTTTCCCTTCCAGCCAGCTCATTGCCGCTTACATTGTTGTACAGGTAGCGAAGGCGCAGCAGTTGAATATCCTCCAAAGATGGTTTGGCCATCATGGACTGAAAACAGATTGTGGTACACGCAGCCTGGTTATAACGTTCTGCGTCCGTATTTCCTGGTTTCCGGTCCGGATCAAGTAAAGCACCAATCGCAAAAATGAGGAGAAGGAGGCCAAGCCGGTGTCGGCTATTTCCCGCTTGCGTAATATGAAGTACGTTGTTCGCATAGTAAGCAGGTAGCAATTTAGTCAAGATATCATCCTTAGACACGTTCTGAGATAGCGCAATTGTTTGTTCGAAGTACACTCCCGTTAAATAACGAGCTTGTTCCCAGGGAGGCAGGTAATCCTTGGCCAGGCTTTCTACGTTCAGAGGCAAATGAGAGGGTTCAGTTGGAAAAACCTGTGCAACATTTGCAATTTCCTGAGGTAGCTGTGGACCGTTTGAGTCCCTCGCCGAATCAAACAAACCACCGGCAAAGTCTTGGGAGGGTACATAATCGATCTAGATGGCATCGTCATAGGGGACACTGAGTAAGCTTGGATGTAGCTGACCATCAGTAGACACTGTAACGTTAATTTTGAGCACCAGCATACATATGACTTGGGGTAATATGTACTTACATTTGAACCTCCCGTTGGTCCAAAGAAGTGAGATTCGCCACTATCCGAGATAGATAATGTACCCAACGCTTCCACCAGTTCAGGGGTGTGGTCTTCGAGGCCCTCTGTAGTGTGAGGGCCGACATCGTCGTCACGTCGAGACGTCCCCAAGAACTCTGGCTGAAGAAGCGGATGTGGTTCTGTGGAATGCTTGGCTTGGAGCACCCTCAGCGCATCTTCCAGTTGCCGAATTCGTTCCCTCGTTTTGGCCAGCTGACGGTGCAGGTGTTCCGTCGCCGCAAAGACAAATCTGCAATACGGGCGCTTAGATGGCAACCAGGCATGAAACAACCATAGGTAGGTCATACCGAGTTCCTTGACCTGTAGGGAGGCGTCCTGTAGACAAAGGATGGATGAAACTATGGGAATGGAGGGACAACGAATCAAACATACCATTGGGACATAATGATGCGACACCCCTTCGCTGTCAAAGTGTGTTTGTACGAGCGCTAAAGGAAGAAGGAACGACTCACGTGACAGGCCTGGCAAGGAATTCGTCGATCACATTTAGTCTTCAGTCTTTAGATGGACATCAGAAGTGCGGAAGTCAGTTAACAAGCTCAGCTTCACGCAGATCGCACACGCACCTTTCGCATTCAGCACACGCCATCTGTCCGCTATTCCTCCTCTGTTCTATCTCCCGTGCATTGCCGCCGCCGCGTTCGAATTCCCCAAGGTCGCTGCGGCTCGACTTGTCCTTTAACTTTGACTTCGTTGGCACAGGCCTTGGCATGACAGGATGGAAAGCTGTTGTCTTCTTGAGTGGGCGTTCGTATTATATACTCGAGAAGCAGATTAACTGTGATGTTAAGTTTCGGCCTAAGCTCCGCTTTCCGTGAGTCGGATGCTCGTAGCCCACAGTTTATCCACAGCCATCTCCCCGGACTTCGGGCTTCAGCAGAATACACATCCCCATATGGGGGATTTCGTACAACAACGTCCTAAGGACCTCGACTCTAAGTCAATGCTGGCAGACTTGGTAGTTCTGCACTTCATACCTGGTACCTCTGCGTTTTGCACGTATGTACTCCACCTTGTACAGCCATCTCCACTGAAATACAGATGTCTGCACATACCTAGGATTGTCAACAACGAGATCGGCATCACTGTGGAGATTGCCTCGTTAACGGAGACATTGCTGCACCGGCTCAGGAGTTGTCATTCCTGGTTTTACGCTGCGATACCCGTCTGGCCACCGGAGTTCTATGAGTCTGTCTGAGGTTCTGATTACCCTGCATACTGTTCTATGATAGTGGCTCTCGTGTCCTTGCCGAAGGCTCATACATGTGGATCTTTCTTGTTTCTGACCATCAGACTAGTCACCATTGCAGCGCTCGCCGCGGTACGTATGTATGACCTATCGTAAACACGACTATGTTACTCTCACGCCTTCTTTAGGCCGTTGATAGACGCCTGGGCAATGGAATCGGACTTCGTCTGGAGGGCATCATCCTTCTATACCCTGCAGGCGATGCGGTTCGGGTGCCAAGTCAGCTGAACGCATGAATATCACCCATTACCCACTCCACGAACCTGCTGAATCTTTCGGGGGACTGGAGTGTTCAGAGGGTGGAGCTATCATCGTCAATATTTCTACAGTTCCGGCCCCCGATGAGGCCACAACGTAACGAACAGAAAGAAGGGTGTCACAAAATCCAGCAGTTCCGTGCTACATCCGCGCCATTTCGGTTTTTCGCCACAGCATAGCACGGTGTAATGATACTATACAATATCTCCTACCCGCAAGCTGCTTCACGGAATGTAAAAGCATAAAGCACGACACGCAAAAGTAGAACGTACGAAATGCCAAATCACCAGGTACAATATGCAAAACTGCGGCATGCATTTTGCGGACGTCCGGAGCCCGGGGAAGCATGACGCTACACGCTTGTAATTTTGGGGATCTGTTGACTCACATCAAGCACTAATCTTCCAAGCTGTGTATAAGTACGTGAATTCGCTGCCACAGGGTCACTGGATAAATAGTCTTCCCCTAGCTTCTATCTGTGGCACTCCGGATGACATCGGGTCGAATGAAAGAGATTTTGTACCTCACTACCTCCGAACAGCTCGTCGAGCGCCCTTCACTCAAGACTCTGCCACAATAATTTCCTATGCCATCGGTTACAACAATGGAGGGAAAAGACCATTACCATATCAAGCGACATAAATGTACTTATTCTTGTCATCTTCGTCTCGCCTCAAATATTCCTGTTCCACTAATCCCGCAATGCGGTGCTTGATTACGTTCACCTCGGGCACGAAATGACTCTTCACAGACTCGATCGTCTGGGTCTTGAGTTGCTCATACGTCAGCTCTTTTTGCGCTTTCATGATTCGTACGATGGCAGCGTCGGGGTAGTGCTTTCTGCCACTATCGATATGCGACTGCGTGCGTGTCGATTCTTCGGGCTGACGAGAATGTATAATTATAACGAGTCCACACGACGACAAAGATTGAGGAAAGTCACACACCGTCTCCTTAGCTTGGATAGAGTCTTGACCCCTAGATCCGTGAACTCGGAGTTAAAATAAAAGACATCGATCTTATCGATGTCTTTCCCTACAGGTCGTTTCCTCAGTACCTTCTTCTTTGCACAGGCAAGACTCTGCAATGTACGCCTCAACCCTCCGTCGTCTGCACCGGAACGTATAAAAACAAGGGAATCAGTATGCGCCAGATCGGTAAAGAGCGACATAAAAGAACGACAAACCCATTCGAGTAGCCTATAGGATCTGCTTCTATCCAAGTTCCACAGATTCGTTGAAGAGAAGAAGCGCGACCGCTTGATACGGGCTGACCGTCAACTCTTTCGTAGCAGACGAAAACTATGCTTTGAGTGTTGCTGTGCCAATAGCGTGGTCCTAGTCAAGCTTGCGTCCTTGGTACTTGCCTTTATAGATTGCAACGTAAGCTGGGAGCTCGGATCGCATCTGTCAGCCCCGAGTTTCCGATTTCATGTGAGTAAAAACGACGATATGGGGCAGGGTCAACGACGTGCTCAGAGCGGCAGATCAACGTCCTTCCGAGCTGCAAACGGCCAGTAACTCCTTTGCAACACCATAACGGATAAGTTACGCTGCGATCCGGATGTTGCACGACCAGTAGGGCGGGCTTATTCTTCCAAGTCTTGAATTCATATGTGAATGTGTCAGTGAGTACGTAGGAAATCCGAAACTTGGGGTGTTTCGTTTGAGGGTTCATGGCGTCTTGCTCTACGAGATATTCAACTGCTACTTTGACGGTCAGCATATTTGAGGGACGGGATGTGGTATAGTGAACTGCAATTCGGTGTTACTACACACTCACCGAGGTCAGCTCGCTCCATCGGTGCAGGTGACACCAAAAAGCATCAGCGGTTCTTGCGTTCGACAGCATCCCCACAATACATTAGTATAAACTCCGTACCAGGGTCAACTCACTTATACACAGTGTAAGTAGTACATACAAGGATAATATTACAGGCACAAGTGCGGGACCCCTTGCAATTAAACTTGGTGACGAGTGAGAAAACAACAAGTTATGTAACCCTCTAGCCACACCCATCAAAAAATCCAGAATCGCGTATGAACGATGTCCACTGTTGGGCGAGTCCCGACCCTTGTGGAACAAGACCGAGCTGCGCAAGTTTGGACGGGGCAAGCGGTTCAGGTGGGTGCCAGTGCGTGGGTTGAAGTTGGCAGGGAAGGGGTTGTGGCTGCGTATCCGTACGCGGATACGTGGATGTATGAGGTTCAGGGTGGCTTTGGTGATGGTGCGCACCGGCGCTAGAGAGGGGATCATCACAAAACGATGCAGCGGACGACGTCGAGGTCGGAGGACATTGTCCATATTGGTCGTACCGGTAGTGATCCGGATGATACCCTTGAAAATTGGCCTGGGCGCTGGGAGCTGAAAGATTGGTCATCGAGTACAGATCAGGCAGCCCGGACTGCCATGGTCCCATGGATGGTCCCGCGACAGACCCACTATGTGCTGACGCTTGGGATGGCATATGAGGAGAAGATTTTTGCAGTGGCGTCCGTGGTGGCACTGGCTGGGTGAGTGTAGACTGGGATGAAGCACGCGGATCCCAAGTTAGTGTTTGATCTCGAGCAGCCGTAGAGCCAGGCTGGTGAAGCCATGTAGGACGCAACTGTTCACCACTATACGGAGCATGAGGAAGTACTTGCAGTGGCTCTCGCGACGGCTGGATGAGTGTAGACCGAGATGAAGTATCCGAATGAAGCGTCCGATCCGAAGTTGACATCTCTTGCGTTGGCTCTAGACTAGCCGTAAAGCCAGGCTGCTGAGGCCATGTATAACCAAACTGTCTACCACTGTACAGCACACGAGGAGGTATTTGCAGTGGCGTCCGTGGTGGCTGGATGAGCGTAGACTGGGATGAAGCATCCTGATAAAGCCTCCGATCCGAAGTTTGCGTTTGCTCTAGACCAGCCGCAGGGATGGACAGTTGAAGCCCTGCAGAACCCAATTGCCCGCGACTATACGACTGCAACACCACAGGTTCAACCTGACTTTGCTGTTGTCGCGGTACGAGTGCTGAACTACTCGACTGCCTTGCAGACCCATCAGAATTCATGGATCGTTCCAACATCCGACCTGTCGTCTGCCTTTTCGAATACACAATCTTCGTCCGGCCCGCAAAGATGTCCGCCGTATCATCGGAGACGTCCCACTGCTGACCCAATTCGTGCGGCATATCATTCCGTGCATAAAGGAGAGCATTCTCTGCCCTTCTCATCAACTTGGTGATGATGGGCTATCATGAAAATGAGTATATCTGAGTACAAGGGCACAGGACGGACAACTTACAAGTGCTTCTTGTGCTCTCCGACTACGCGACGATGCTTTAGAGAAAAGATGATGAGCATCGTGAAGCTCTTTCATTGCGTCGGATGCCATAAGTGACCGTGGTCCATGTGTAACGATTGTTCCGAACACAATCTGATATACCCATCAACATGATCATTGACATGACAGGAAGAAAACCGAAAATGAGAACTAACAGAAGCCGAAAAAGCATACGTCCATATAGGCCAAAGACCGGCAGTGAGTTTCGGATGGAGGTCATATTGCAGCCTGATTGTACGCAAGATCGTCAAAGATGCCCGATACGATGCCAGGAAGGATTGTGCATAGGGACTCCGCAGAGGATTGGTGGGATTTTCGGTGATAGCTTGTACAAAGTAGCTCCGATGGATGTAAAGCAAGACTAGCCAGACAGAGCCATCATCGTCAACTGAACAAATCTTGACAAAAATATGAATGAGAATGACTCACGGACTTCCCGTGCATTGGACATGATCAAGCGGATCACTGACTCCGTGAAAATCATGTCCCTCCCTGCGGGTTTCGCTGGGACATCGCCACACGCAGCGGCGGCGAACTCTTCAGCGGCTGGAGTAACAGGGAAATTCCTCACTTTGCGGTCGAGCTCACGGATAGTAGAATAATTCGGGGGATTGGAAGTCAGTGTCCGAGCTGCAACATCTGCAACACAATATGACGCGAATTGAAATACCCAAGACCTACTATCGGAGTCGATATGAACCTTATCATGCGGCGACCCACCCCCAGGAAACTGGCAATCAATGTACGGGAGAGAGAGAGTTGGAGGTCTCCCAGCATCGAGACTCTGCAGGAGCACCGTTATAATCAGCGAACACATAGACAGAAACAGACCCAACTTACGTTCCAAACATCTGCGACAAACAATTCCCAAAATACCACCCGTCGCCTTGTAGTGGTAATATCATCGGGTAGCCCCCATTTGAGACCATCTCGGTCTTGGGAAGACAAAACCTTTGTCAGCCTATTCGTCTGTCTCTCATATTTGTCAGTACTTACGAAGTCCAAGCTGACCGAAAAGCCTGTGAGCGTTATACATGGAGAATCTGAACACTAACAGACTCACCCGGAGAGCTAGAGGCGCAGTAAGGGCCACCAATGACCACGACGTCTGCATACTCGTCTCCTTGCCAGCCAACTCATTGCCGCTTACAGCATTGTATATGCTGAGAAGGCGCAGCGCTTGAATCGTCTCCAAAGATGGTTGGTCTATCACGGACTGAAGACAGAATGCGGCACGTGCAACCTGGTGGTAAAGTTCGGCCCACACGTTCCCAGGTTCCTGTTTTGGGTCGAGTAAAGCACCAATCGCAAAAATGAGGAGAAGGAGGCTGAGCTGGTGTGGGTTATTTCCCGCTTGTGTAACATGAGGTACGCCATCCGTATAGTGGACAGGCAATAACTCAGACAGGATATGATCCTTAGACACACTCAGCGATAGCGCCATTCCTTGGTCGAGATAGACCTCTGCCAAATAACAAGCTCGCTGCCAGGTAGGCAAGTAGGTCTTGACCAGGTTTTCCACATTCAGAGTCAAATAATCAGGGTTAAATGGAAAAGCCCGCGAGAGATTTTCAATTTCCTGCGGCAGCTGTAGACTTTTTGAGTCCCTCGCCGAATCAGACGAATTGTTGGTAGGATTTTGGGAATCGATCTAGATGGCATCGTTATAGGGGACACCGAATAGGCTTGGATCTAGCTCACCATCAACAAACACTGCAAAGGTTAACTTTGAGTGTAAGCATACACATGACTTGGGGTAATACTTACATGTGAACCTCCCGTTGGTCCAAAGAAGTGAGATACACCACTATCCGAGATAGACCATGTACCCAACGCTTCCACCAATTCAGAAGTGTTTTCTGCGACTGCGGGGTCATGAGTAGAGGGAGGGCCGACATCATCGTCATGTTGAGATGCCCCCACAAGTTCAGGCCGGAGAAGCGGATGTGGTTCCGTGGAATGCTTGGCTTGGAGCTCACTTAGAGCATCTTCCAGTTTCTGAACTCGTTCGCTCATTTTGGTGAGCTGACGGTAGAGGTATTCCATGGCCGCAACGACGGACCTGAAATATAAACGCTTAGATGGTAACCTGACGTGGAACAACCAAAGATAGGTCATACCGAGTTCCTTGGCCTGTGGGGAGGCTTCCTGTAGACAAAGGTTAGGTGAAGCCATGGGAATGGAGGGATAGTGAAGCAAAGGCACATACCATTGGGACATAGCGCTGTACAACCCCTTCGCTGTCAAAGTGGGTTATTTGTTGCCGTGATGAACACTTGTTTGTACATGTATACATATAGACTCACGCGACAGGACTGGCAAGGAACCTGCTTATCACACTTAATCTTGAGTCTTTAGATAGACATTAGAAGTACGGAAGTCAGTTAGCGAGCTTCGCGCAGATCGCACACACACCTGGTGCATTCAGCACACGCCCTCTGTCCCCTGTTCCTCTTATGTTCGGTCCCCCGCGCATCGCTACCGTCGCATTCGAGTTCCGCAAGGTCTCTGCGACTCGACTTGTCCTTCAACTTGGGCTTTGTTAGAACAGGCGGCATGACTGGAGACGGAAGGTTGGTGTCTTCCGGTTTTTGAGTGGACATTCGCATTATATATAAGTAAGCCTCAGAAACAGGTCAAAATTCTTTAATTTTGTATTATTCTCAGATTGTTGTGGTCCTCCGGTGGACGGGCTCCGCTCTCCGCGAGTCGGATGTTCGTAGCCTACAGTTTGCCATGAGCGTCATCTCCCCGAAATTCGGGCTTCAGCTATCATACATACCCCCATATGGGAGCTTCACACACTGAGATCCTCCGGTGCATCAAATGTCTCCGTTAACAAGGCAGATGTTGATCTCTTTATTGACAAACCTGGGTATGTGCAGACGTCGGTTTTTCAGTGGAGATGGTTGAACAAGGTGGAGTACTTACGTGCAAAACTATTAAGTCTAGTAGTACTGACTGAGAGTCGAGCCGTAGTTATTCCTAGTTTTACGCTGCAATACCCGTGGGGCCATCGGGCTCTATGAGTCTGTCTGACGTTCTGACTACCCTGCATACTCTTCTATAATAGTGGCACTCGCGTCCTTGGCGAGGGCTCATACATATGGACCCCTCTTGCTTCGGACCATTAGACTAGTCACTGCAGAGCTCACCACGGTATGTATAACCTACCGTAAACACGACTATGTTGCTCTCACACTTTCTTTAGGCCGTTAATAGACGGCTGGGCAATGGGATTGGACTTCGTTATTGGAGAGCATGACCCTTTCATGCCCTGCGGTTTAGGTACCAAGTCAGCTGAACGCCAGTGTTGCCCACTTCACGAACGTGTTGAATATTTCGGGGAAATGGAGGGTTCAGACGGTGGAGTTATTATTATCAATATGTCTACTCTTCCGGCTGTCGGTGAGGCCATAACGTGGCGAGCAGAAAAAAGTTTGTCACAAAATTCAGCGGTTCCGTGCTACGTCCACCATTTGGTTTTTTGCCACAGCATAGCACGGTGTAATGCTGCTATGTAATATCTCCTACCCGCAAACCGCGCCTTTCGCCCAGTGGGCTAGGGTAGTAAACAACCATGCACGGAATGTAAAAGCATAAAGCACGACACGCAAAAGTAGAACGTACGGAATGCCAAAGTACCAGGCGCAATATGCAAAACTGCGGCATGCATTTTGCGGACGCTCGAAGCCCAGGGCAGCCTGATGCTGCATGTTTGCAATTTTGGGGGGGTTTACTGACTCACATCAAGGGCTTACCTTCCAAGCTGTGTAAGTACGTGAACTCACTGCCGCAGCGACACTGGATAAATATTCTTCCCCCAGCTTCTATCTCAAACCCCTGTGGCGCTCTGGACGACATCGGGCCGAATGGAAGAAACATTTTGTGCCTCACTACCTCCGAACAGCTCGTCGTGCGCTCTGCCACGATAATTTCCTTGCATCGGTTACGACAATGGAGGGAAAAGACAATTACCATATCAAGCGACATAAATATATTTATTCATGTCATCCTGGTCCCGCCTCAAATATTCCTGTTCCACTAATCCCGCGATGCGCTGCTTGATCGCGTTCACTTCGTGCACGAAATGACTCTTCACAAACTTGATCATCTGGGTCTTGAGCTGCTCATACGTCAGTTTTCCTTTCGCCTTTATGATTCGCACGATGGCAGCGCCGAGGCAGTGCTTTCTGTCACTATCGATATGCGACTGCGTGCGCGTTCTTCGGGCTGACGAGAATGTATAATGATAACGAGTCTCCATGGCGACAAAGAATGAGGGAAGTCACATATCGTCTCCTTGGCTTGGATAGAGTTGATATGTACCTTGACCCCCAGATCCGTGAACTCGGAGTTAAAATAAAAGACATAGGTCTCATCGACGTCTTTCCCTACAGGACGTTTCCTCAGTACCTTCTTCTTTACACAGGCAAGATTCTGCAATGTACGCCTCAACTCTCCCTCGTCCGCACCGGAACGTATAAAAAAAAGGGAGTCAGTATGTGCCAGATCGGTAAAGAGCGGCATAAAAGAACGACAAACCCATTCTAGGATCTGCTTGTACTCAAGTTCCACAGATTCGTTGAAGAGAAGAAGCACGACCGCTTGATACAGGCTGACCGTCAACTATTTCGTAGCAGATGAAAACCGTGCTTTGAGTGTTGCTGTGCCAATAGAGTGGTCCCAGTCCAGCTTGCGTCCTTGGTGCTTGCTTTTATAGAATGCAACATAAGCTGCGAGCTCGGATTGCATCTGTTAGCCCAGTTTCCGATTTTCTGTGAGTAAAGGCGACGATGTAAGGCAGGGTCAACGACGTACCCAGAGCGGCAGATCAACGTCCTTCCGAGCTGCAAGCGGCCAGTAACTCCTTTGCAACACCATAACGTATAATTTACGCTGCGAGACGCCCTCCGGGAGACGATTACGATATTCATACAGGAGATCCCGCGAAAGCGCCAAGTCGTTAAACATGTGGTCGCCCATACCGAATTCCGGATCGTAATCTGGAAGGTATGTCGAGTCAACTTGGGATCAACAGCCAGAGAATATGAAGGCACAGAGATGCGCTACGCTCCAAAAGCAACCTCCTCGACAGTGCACGATGATCCTGAACACGTCCTTGTCGTCTGTATACCTCTACAATCCGAGCACCGAATCCAGTAGCAGGTCAAATTCTACGTCCGACGTGTCTCCTTGACCCTGTCGCATGAGACGATCCGGATGTTTTGTGATCAATTCGGTAGGCTTGTTCTTCCTTGCCTTGAACCCATACGCGAATGCGTCCGTAAGAAAATTCGCGATTTGGTTGTTTCGTTTGAGGGTCAACAAATGCGGTCTGAAGTGCGCGTTCACAAAAAGCTTTGAACTCCAGCAGCATTTCGATCATCATGTCCTCGTGTTCTGTGTCTTTAATGATGTTCGCTACGACATTCTGTCTTACGTTAGAGACCGTTCGCTCCGCGAGAGACCCAATCCTACCTGTACATATATCTTGAACTCGCGACATAATATATTGAGCCCCTCTATAGCTGAAAATTCCGTGTATGCCAGTGTTGAGCTGATCAGTATCTCTAGCCTTCATAAGGGTGTGCGGAACTCGGGTCAGACATAAATTTCGCAAGAAAGAACACACCTACAGCTCCGCTGGCAAGCCAATCAGGCCTTCCTTCCAGGAGTCCACGCCTCCCAGCGTGCTCTACCAAGTTCACCGTCGTTAGTTGAAAGACGCCCAGCGCTCTCGCACGTCCCTCTGAAACGCGCCGCGCTGTGTGCTCGAGAAATCTTTCCGGCGTAAATCCACCCTGGTAAGTCTTGTTTTCGGCTTCCTCTGAATAATATGCTAGGGTCTGTTCACCCACGAACCGCTCGAAAATGATAGAGTAAGCGTTGTGATTGACGAGATGCGTCACGAGGTCCTGGACATACCCGCGACGAGGATTTTCCGTGCTAAAAGCCCATGTTTCTCGATAAGGCAGGTTTAACGAGTAGCAAAACCATCAGAGTACCGACCCTTGATTTCTCTGCCAAGATAGCCAGTCACGTACACCTGCCTGAATGAGGTCGATGATATTCGTATAGTCGAGCATGTTTCCTGAAGGAGGTGAAAGCGAGATCGCTTTATGGTGGTTACACAAACGAAAATTTCATCTCATATGAATTGGCATACTGTATATTCGAAAGCCCCGCAGTCTTGAGAACATGCACGCGATCGAGATACGCCAGTAACGTGCGTATAAACATCTACAAAAAAGTCAATAGAGAGCCAAAAAGTATGAGCTTGTGGTAGCGCCGTGGTTGAGAGGCATGTTAAACTGACGATTCAACGTATTCAACCTTCAAACCATTTACAACTTTGTACGAAACGATTCAACCACTCAATAGAATCGCCGTCTTCTGTCGCCTTTTCAGCAGGATCGGTGGAGTTGTATGGCCAAGATATCATAGAGAATCGCTCCATTTGCGCCCGCACAGACCACTACACGACAACCGTCGTAGACGTCTTCCTACGTTGTTGGGAGAAGGTCATTTGATCTGGTACTCCGGCTACACTGCAAGAATAAACATTCAGCGCTGAAAGACACCATCAATAAGAAGACGATCTACTCACCTACAAGGTCATGTATCTGCACCGTCAGCGGTTCAGCCCTCTCTACCGACTTTCCCTTGACATGATCTCGAGACCTAGATGCAGAACCAGCGGTATCTAAACGTGACGTTTTTTTCGGGCGAGAAGATGCCGACTCTTTGTGGGCCGATGACCGTATGCTGGTAGGCGGTGAACCCTTTGGACTTTGCTGGCAACAATAATAATGCGAATAGTGCATCCGTCATGTTAAGACTTGGTCAACTTGCCAACTCATAGCTGACACTGATAAGATAAGATTCGACAACAATAGACGTCTCGGCTCTCCTGCTTGCAACGCGCAGGGTATTCACAATATAACACGAAGCACGTCGCTGGATGAGTATTCTATCTAGTGTTCTTTAAAACGAAGAATACAACGTACAGTAAGTAGCTATCCGACAACATGAAAATTTTACATAAGGAGTGATATCAAGCGCACTGCTTTGATGGAAATCTGACTTCATGTAGGACGGGACAGGAAAAAGCAGCTCAGCGGCATTCTAGCCACAACCATCGAAAGAACCAGAACCGCGCATGAACGATGTCCACCGCTGGTCTTGTGCAACGAGATCCAGTTCCGCAAGTTTGGGTGAGGCAAGCGATCCAGGCTGAAATTGGGGTGAGTGCGAGTGTATGGGTTGAAGTTGGCAGGGAACTGGTTGCATATCCGTATACGGATACACGGATGGTTGAGGTTGAGGACGGCTGTGGTGATTGTGCACACCGGCGCTAGCAAGAGGGTGGTCATAATAGTATACGATCGACGACACAGAACGGGTCGGAGAATAGTGTCCGTGTTGGTGGTCCAGATGATACCCTTGAAAATGGGACTGCGCGCTGGGAGCCGAAAGATTGGTCATCGAGTACAGATCAGACAGCTCGGGCTGACACGGTCCCGTAGATGGTCCTGCGACAGGCCCACCATGGGCTGATGCTTGCCATGGTACATCGGCAGGTGGCGCGGGCGGTGATTGGATGAGCGTAGACTGAGATGAAGCGTCCGGATAAAGCATCCGATCCCAAGTTGGCATCTCTCGCGTTGGCTCTAGACCAGTCACGAAGCCGATCTGCTGACACCATGTAGAATCCAACTGTTCACCACTGTACGGCAGATGAGGAGGTATTTGCAATGGCGCTCGTGGCTGGATGACTGTGGACTGGGATGATGTACACGAATAAAGCGGCCGATCCCAAGTTGGCTCCCCTTGCGTTTGCTCTAGACCAGCCACAGATCTGAGCGGTTGAAGCCATGCAGAATCCAACAATTGCAGCACCATAGGTTCAACCTGACTTTGCTGTTGCTGCGACACGAGTGCCGATGAACTTGGCTGCCTTGCCGACCCATCGGGATTCATGGATCGCTCCGACATTCCATCTGTCTTCTCTCTTTTCATACATACGATCTTCTTCATTCGGCCTGCAAAGATATCCACATCATCATCACCCTCATTCTCACCGATGCCACACTCCTGACCCAATTCACGCGGCATACGACTCTGTGCATAACGGAGAGCATGATGTGCCTTCTCTCTCAATTCGGTGATGAAGGGCTATCGTGAGAATGAGTATCTCCGAGTACAAGCGCACAAGACCAACAACCTACAAGGGCTTTCTGTGCTCTCCGACTATGTGACGATGCTTTGGAGAAAAGAAGACCAGCATCATGAAGCTCTTTCATTGCGCTAGAAGCGATAGGTGACTGTGGCCCACGTGTAACGATCGTTCCGAACAAGAACTAGTATACCCATCACGTGAACGTTGACAGGAAGAAGACCAAAAATGCGGAGAACTAACAGCAGCCGAAAAAGCATACGTCCATATAGGCCAAAGCCTAGCAGTGAGTCTCGGATGGAGGTCGTATTGCAGCTTGACTGTACGAAAGATCGTAAAAGATGCCTCGTACGCTGCCTTGAAGGATGACGCGTAAGGACTCTTCTGAGGATCGGTGGGGCTTTTGATGATAGCTTGTACAAAGTGGTTCAGATGGATGTAAAGCAAGACTAACCAGACAGGGCCACCATCGTCAACTCAGCACACCTTATTAAGAATATGAATGAAATGACTCACGGACTTCCCGTGCATTGGACATGATCAAACGGGTCACAGACTCCGTCAAACCAATGTCCTCGTCTTGGAGCTTTTCTGGGACATTGCCACGCGCAGCGGCGGCGAACTCTTCAGCAGCTCCAGTAACAAGGAAACCCTTCACTTTGCGGTCAAGCTCAAGGATAGTGGAGTAATTCGGGGGATTGGAAGTCAGTTTCCGAGCAGCAACATCCGCAACACACTCTGACGCAAACCGAAACACCCAAGATTTCCCTGTAGGAATACCGATCAGTACGAATATCAGAACGATGGATAAAGACGTGAACTAACAGAAAGCCTGTCTATCGGAGCCGATATGAACCTTATCATGCGGCGACCCGCCCCCAGGAAACTGGCAATCAATGTACGGAAGAGAGAAAATCGGAGGCCTTCCAGCATCGAGACTCTGCAGGAGCACCATTATAATCAGTGAGTGCTTGGTCAGAAATAGACCCGGCCTACGTTCCAAGCATCCGCCACAAACAATTCCCAAAATACCCTCCGTCGCTTTGTGGTAATAGCATCATCTAGCCTCCAGTTGAGACCATCTCGGTCTTGGAAAGACAAAACCTCGGTCAACCTATTCCTGTCTTTCATAGCAGTACTTACGAAGTCCAAGCTGACCGAATGGCTTGTGAGCGTCATACACGGACAAATCTGAACAATAACAGACTTACCGTGTGAGATAGCTGCGCAGCCAGGGCCCCCAATGACCACGACGTCTCCATACTCGTTTCCCTTCCGGCCAACTCATTGCCGCTTACATTGTTGTAGAGGCTGAGAAGGCGCAGCAGTTGAATATCCTCCAAAGATGGTTTGGCCATCATGGACTCGAAACAGATTGCGTCACGCGCAACCTGGTGGTAACGTTCTGCGTCCGCATTCCCTGATTTCTGGTCCGGATCAAGTAAAGCACCAATCGCAAAGATGAGGAGAAGGAGGCCAAGCCGGTGTGGGTTATTTCCCGCTTGCGTAATATGAAGTACGTTGTTCGCATAGTAAGCAGGTAGCAATTCAGACAAGATATCATCCTTAGACACGGTCTGAGATAGCGCAGTTGCTTGTTCGAGGTACACCTTTGTCAGATAACAAGCTTGTTCCCAGCTAGGCAGGTGATCCTTGATCAGGTTTTCTACGTTCAGAGGCAAATGAGAGGGCTCAGTTGGAAAAGCCTGTGAAATATTTGCAATTTTCTGAGGTAGCTGTGGACCTTTTGAGTCCCTCGTCGAATCAGACAAACTATCGGCAGAGTCTTGGGAGGGTGAATAATCGATCTAGATGGCATCGTCATAGGGGACACTGAGTAAACTTGGATCTAGCTGACCATCAGCAGACACTGTAACGTTAATTTTGAGCACCAGCATACATATGACTTGGGGTAATACTTACATTTGAACCTCCCGTTGGTCCAAAGAAGTGAGATTCGCCACTATCCGAGATAGACAATGTGCCCAACGCTTCCACCAATTCAGGGGTTAGTTCTTCGACTGCGAGGTCCTCTGTGGTGAGAGGGCCGACGTCGTTGTCACGCTGAGATAGAAGCGGATGTAGTTCTGTGGAATGCTTGGCTTGGAGCACCCTCAGCGCATCTTCCAGTTTCCGAATTCGTTCCCTCGTTTCGGCCAGCTGATGGTGGAGGTGTTCCGTCGCCGCAAAGACAAACCTGCAATATGGGCGCTTAGTTGGCAACCAGGCATGAAACAACCATAGAGTCAATAGGTCATACCGAGTTCCTTGACCCGTACGGAGGTGCCCTGTAGACAAAGGATGGATGAAACCAAGGGAATGGAAAGTCAATGAACCAAAGGCACATACCATTGGGACATAATGATGTGACACCCCTTTGCTGTCAAAGTGTGTTAGTAGTTAAGACCGCGGGAAGAAGGAACGACTCACGTGACAAGACTCGCAAGGAATCCGTCCATCACACTTAATCTTGAGTCTTTAGATAGACATTAGGAGTACGGAAGTCAGTTAACAAGCTTCACAAAGATCGCAAACGCACCTCCTGCATTCAGCACACGACTTCTTGCCTTTGTTTCTCTTTTGTTCTGTTCCCCGCGCATTGCTCACAAGGTCTCTGCGACTCGACTTGTCCTTCAACTTGGACTTTGTTGGCACAGGCGGCATGACTGGAGACGGAAGGTCGTTGTCTTCCGGTTTTTGAATGGACGTTCGCATTATATACAAGTAAGCCCAAATTTTTTTTAATGTTGTATTACTCTCAGAATGTTGTGGTCCTCCAGTGGACGGGCTCCACTCTCCGCGAGTCGGATGCTCGTCGTCTACAGTTTATCCTGAGTGCCATCTACCCGAAATTCGGGCTTCAGCTATCATACATACCCCCATATGGGAGCTTCGCAAAGTGAGATCTTGAGGTCCTTGATTCTCAGTCAAATCAGTACTACTAGACTTAATAGTTTTGCACGTAAGTAGTCCACCTTGTTCATGGAGTTATCATTATTAATATCTCTATTGTTCCGGCCGCCGGTCAGACCACAACGTGGCGAACAGAAAAAACGGTGTCGCAAAATTCAGCGGCTCCGTGCTAGCATCCGCCATTTCGTTTTTTGCCACAACATAGCATGGTGTGATGCTGCTATGTAATATCCCCTACCCGCAAACCGCTCCTTTCGCCCGGTGGGCTAGGGTAGTAAACGCCATGCACGGAATGTAAATGCATAAGCACGACACGCAAGAGTAGAACGTAAGGGATGCCAAAGTACCAGGCGCAATATGAAAAACTGCGGCACGCATTTTGCGGACGTTCGAAGCCCGGGGCAGCATGACGCTGCATAATTGCAATTTTTTAAGGGTTTTTGACTCACATCACACATCAAGGGCTAATCTTCCAAGCTGTGTAAGTGCTGCAGCGTTACTGGACAAATATTCTTCCCCTAGCTTCTATCTCAAACCGCTGTAGCGCTCCGGGTGACATCGGATCGAATGGAAGAAACATTCTGTGCCCTACTACCTCCGGATGGCTCGTCGAGCGCTCTGCCACGATAATTTCCTTGCGTCGGTTGCAACAATGGAAGGAAAAAACAATTACCATATCAAGCGACATAAATGTATTTATTCATGTCATCCTCGTCCCGCCTCAAATATTCTTGTTCCACTAATCCCGCGATGCGCTGTTTGATCACGTTCACCTCGGGCACGAAATGACTCTTCACAGACTCGATCGTCTGGGTCTTGAGCTGCTCATACGTCAGCTCTTTTTTCGCTTTCATGATTCGTACGATGGCAGCGTCGAGGTAGTGCTTTCTGTCACTATCGATATGCGGATGCTCATAGCCCACAGTTTATCCCGAGCGCCATCTCCCCGGACTTCGAATAGACATTCCTAAACGGAGGGGCTGGTACAGCAAAGTCCTGAAGACCTCGACTCTAAGTCAGTCCTGGTAGTTTTGCATTTCGTATTTGGCACCTCTGCGTTTTTCACGTATGTACTCCACCATGTCTGACCATCTCCACTGAAACACCGACGTCTGCACATACCTAGGTTTGTCAATAACGAGATCGGCATCACTGTGGAGGCTGCCTCATTAACGGAGACATTAGTGCACCGGCTCAGGAATTGTCACTCCTAGTTTTTGCAATACCCGTGCGGCCACCGGAGTTCAATGAATCTGTTTGAGGTTCTGATTACCCTGCATACTTTTCTATGATAGCGGCACTCGCGCCCTTGTCGAAGGCTCATATATGTGGATCCCTCTTGCTTCTGACTTTTAAAATAGTCACCGTTGCAGAGCTCTCCACGGTATGTATGACCTATCGTAAGCAAGACTGTGTTACTCTCACACGTTCTTTAGGCCCGTTGATAGCCGAGGTGGTTGGGCAGTGGGATTGGACTTCGGAAGGAAAAAAAATGCTGCTATGTGATATTCCCTACCCGCAGAAGCCACCCCCTTTTGCCCGATGGGGCTACGGTAGTAAACACCATGCACGGAATGTAAAAGCATAAAGCACGACAAGTAGAACGTAAGGAATGCCAAAGTACCAGGAGCAATATGCAAGATTGCGGCATGCATTTTGGAACACCCGGAGCCCGGGGCAGCATGACGCTGCATATTGCAATTTTTTGGGGTTTGTTGACTCACAGCAAGGCTGTCTAAGTACGTGAACTCACTGCCGCAGCGTCACTGGATAACTATTCTTCCCCTAGCTTCTATCTCAAACCCCTGTGGCGCTTCAGATAACATCGGATCGAATGGAAGAAACATTTTGTGCCCCACTACCTCCGAACAGCTCGTCGAGCGCTCTGCCACAATAGTTTCCTATGCCACCGGTTACAACAAACAAGGGAAAAGAGAATTAGCATGTCAAGCGACATAAATGTATTTATTCATGTCATCCTCGTCCCGCCTCAAATATTCCTGTTCCACTAATCCCGCGATGCGCTGCTTGATCACGTTCACCTCGGGCACGAAATGACTCTTCACAGACTCGACCGTCTGGGTCTTGAGCTGCTCATACGTCAGCTCTTTTTTCGCTTTCATGATTCGTACGATGGCAGCGTCGAGGTAGTGCTTTCTGTCACTATCGATATGCGACTGCGTGCGTGTCGATTCTTCGGGCTGACGAGAATGTATAATGATAATGAGTCCATTTGACGACGGAGAATGAGGGAAGTCACATACCGTCTCCTTAGCTTGGATAGAGTTGATATGTACCTTGACCCCCAGATCCGTGAACTCGGAGTTAAAATAAAAGACATCGGTCTCATCGATGTCTTTCCCTACAGGACGTTTCCTCAGCACCTTCTTCTTTGCACAGGCAAGACTCTGCAATGTACGCTTCAACTCTCCCTCGTCTGCACCGGAACGTATAAAAAAAGGGAGTCAGTATGCGCCAGATCGGTAAAGAGCGGCATAAAAGAACAACGAACCCATTCGGGTGGCCTCTAGGATCTGCTTGTACCCAAGTTCCACAGATTCGTTGAAGAGAAGAAGGACAATCGCTTGATACAAGCTGACCGTCAATTCTTTCGTAGCAGATGAAAACCGTGCTCTGAGTGTTGCTGTGCCGATAGAGTGGTCCCAGTCCAGCTTGCGTCCTTGGTGCTTGCTTTTATAGAATGCAACGTAAGCTGCGAGCTCGGATTGCATCTGTCAGCCCAGGTTCCGATTTTCTGTGAGTAAAGGCGACGATGTAAAGCAGGGTCAACGACGTACCCAGAGCGGCAGATCAACGTCCTTCTTCCGAGCTGCAAACGGCCAGTAACTCCTTTGCAACACCATAACCGATAGGTTACGTTGCGAGGCACCCTCCGGGAGACGATTACGATATTCATACAGGAGATCCCGCGAAAGCGCCAAGTCGTTAAACATGTGGTCGCCCATACCGAATTCCGGATCATAATCTGGAAGGTACTTCAAGTCAACTTGTAATCAACAGCCAGAGAATATGAAGACACAGACCCTCTTTCAGTTTCTTTAGCATCGCCTTTTCAAAGTCGTCCGATGCGCTACGCTCCAGAAGTAACCTCCTCGACAGCGCACGATGGTAAAATGTCCTGAATACGTCCTTGTCGTCTGTATACCTATACAACCCCAGCACCGAGCCTAGTAACCGGTCAAATTCTCCGTCCGACGTGTCTCGTTGACCTCGCCGCATGAGACGATCCAGATGCTTCGCGATCAGTTCGGCAGGCTTGTTCTTCCTTGCCTTGAACCCATATGCGAATGCGTCCGTGAGCGCATAGGAAAATTCGCGATTGGGTTGTTTCGTTTGAGGGTCAACGAATGCGGTCTGAAGTGCGCCTTCACAAAAGGCTTTGAACTCGAGCAGTCTTTCGATCATCATGTCCTCGTGTTCTGTGTCTTTAATGATGTGCGCTACGACATTCTGTCTTACGTTAGAGACCGTTCGTTCGGCGAGAGACCCAATCCTACCTGTACATATATCTTGAACTCGCGACATAATATATTGAGCCCCTCTATAGCTGAAAATTCTGTGTATGCCGTGTTGAGCTGATCAGTGTCTTTAGCCTTCATAAGAGGCTCGATAGCTGTGCAGAACTCGGGTCAGACACAGATTTCGCAAGAAAGAACACGCCCATACCTCCACTAGCAAGCCAATCCAGCCTTTCTTCCAGGAGTCCGCGCCTCGTAGCATGCTCTACCAGGTTCACCGTCGTTAGCTGAAAGACGCCCAGCGCTCTCGCACGTTCCTCTGAAACGCGCCAGGCTGTGTGCTTGAGAAACCTTTCCGGCGTAAATCCACACTGATGAATCTTGTTTTCGGCTTCCTCTGAATAATATGCTAGGGTCTGTTCACCCACGAACCGTTCGAAAATGATAGCGTAAGCGTTGTGGTGGATGAGATGCGTCACGAGATCCCGGACATATTCGCGACGAGGATTTTCCGTGCTAGAAGTCCATGTTTCTCGATAAGGTGGGGATAGCAGGTAGTAGAGCTATTCCGGGTACTAACCCTTTGTTTCTCTCCCAGGATAGCCAGTCACGTACACCCGCCTGAATGAGGTCGATGATATTCGTATAATCGAGGACGTGTCGCCCGAAGGAGGTGAAAGCGAGATCGCTTTATGGTGGTTTCAGTGGATACGAACGAAAAATTCACTTTATATGAATTGGCATACCGTATATTCAAAAGCCCCGTAGTCTTGAGAACATGCACGCGATCGAGATACGCCAGTAACGCGCGTATAAGCATCTACAAAAAAGCCAATAGAGAGCGAGAAAGCATGAGCGTGTGGTAGCGCCGTGGTTGAGAGGCACGTTAAACTGACGATTTGACCTTCGAACCATTCACAAACTTGTACGAAACGATTCAACCACTCGATAGAATCGCCGTTTTCTGTCGCCTTTTCAAGTTCATGGCGCAAGTTACAGCAGGATCGGTCGAGTTGCATGGCCAAGATGTCGTAGAGAATCGCTCCCTTTGTGCCCGCACAGACCACTACACGACAATCGTCGTAGACACCCTCGTACGTCGTCGGGAGAAGGTCTTTTGATCCTTTTGTTAACATGATGCTTAAACACATTCGGAGTCTTGCAAGCGAATTGTCGTAGGCCCTGTCTAGTACTCCGGCTGTACCAAAAGGAAAATCCACCGTAAACGTTCAGCGCTGAAATATATGCCCACCCAAGGAAGACGATCTGCTCACCTACAAAATCATGTATCTGCACCGTCAGCGGTCCATCCCTCTCTACCGACTTTCCCTTGACACGATCTCGAGACCTAGATGCAGAACCAGGGTCAGAGTCGGCATCTAGACGTGGCGTTTTATTTGGGCGAGAAGACGCCGACCCCTCATCGACGACCGTGTATTGGTAGGCGGTGAACCCTTTGGACTTTGCTGGCAACGATAACAATGCGAATAGTGCGTCTGTCATGTTAGACTTCACTGTTGTCGTTCAACTTGCCAGCTCATCTGGATTGAATGCCTTACGTAGCTGACACTGATAAGATAAGATTCGGCAGGCAATACACAATCACGTCTCCGCTCTCCTGTTTGCAACACACGTCAGGGTATTCATTGCTAAGGTCTATTCTACTATCCAGTGTACTTTAAACGAAGAATACACTGCGTGGTAGCTATCGAGCATAGAAATTTCAAGGAGAATGATGTAAAGCACACTGTTTTCGTAGAAATCTGCGACTTCATGCAGGAGAGTACAGGAATAAAATAGCTCTGCTGCGTAAATATTCGTCAGTGAATCATAACCTCAGTGCAAGATTGAAGATTCTACCAACTATGAGATCGCGACCAACACTGGTATGACTGGTGTCACATGCGTTGCCACGCCCAAACTCCGCTTTTTTGGCGAGTTCGGCACTTTGCGGAGTTGCGACGATCAAATCGATCACCTGGAATTATACTTATCAGTCCGCACCACACCTACGCCAGAGCTCCAACTCGGCCGACTCCAAGGGGCGCTATCATAGACTCCCGCATGCGTCATAGCGAACGGGGAAGAAAAAAAAAAACGCAAGCGTTGACATCTCCACCGGTATCAATTCCTTTTTTTCACGATCCAAAATCCGTGATCCGTGATCCACTGCTTACCACTTAGCTGACATATGACTCGCCGCCGGACGTGGAGAACTCGTGCCAATCGGACGGTCTGCAAACCGAACTCGCGACGTGAAGTCGCCACTACGCCGGGCAGGGTCGATCCGATCCGACATTAGACAACTTCACCAACATCAGATTATATGATACGTGTGTAACTTACCGAAAATTATTACAGGACCGGTGCCCCCATTCAAAGGTTATGATCACGAGTTTCCACTACGCCGGTGAAGGACCCGCTACACGGGTTCTTACGACAAGATGAGTTGCTGCATCTAATATATATTTAGTATAGGTCACAGTATACGTGGTGTAAGCATTTTTTTATTGGTGCCTTTGTTGAGCAGACTGAACTTTGAACGTGATGTTGCATTGATGCACTAAATACCTCTATGTCTCAACATGTTTGGCTATGTACGTACGGACCCGTCGTCCATGGGTCCGCCAATAAGTATTTGTCAGCCCCGACATTGACGGCGGTCCTGTAGTCCGCACTCCTGAATTCCAGGTTCAACGTTCAAGCCCGGCCATACTGTAATACATTCAGCACGTAACAGGTGTACCTTCCGTTCGCTCCCTCGGTATTGCAGCGATAAGCCGAACACCTAACCACGGAGTGGTACGCTTCCCTCTCACGTCAACAGACAGAGGGATATAATATGTATACATACATCTCACAAGAATCGTGAATAAAATGAGTACATCAACAACGGGGGTGGGCATTAAGATGTGTGTGACAAATACAATGTGCATACTCTTGGTGGAAGATAACGACTAGCAAGAAACTATAGCGTGATATGGGACGGCGAGAAAAAACGCATGCGGCCGCAACAGCAGCGCAGTGACGAAAAAGGGCCCGTGTATGAAAACTCTGCGGTCATCCTGGGAATGAGAAGGAAGCTAACGCAATCAGGGTTGCTCAGGTCATCCATCACAGTACAACTTCCTAGATCTGTGAGAAGCAAATACCGAGTCGACCGGTTAGTCCATGCGAAAAAGGTTTCCGGGTTCCACACGCACATGCTTGCTGATAACATTAGTACAGTAGGTGACCATAACAAAGAGGGCAAGGAAACAACGTTTATTTGCTCAACGACTTCATCGCAATGTAAGCGTTGCACGTGTAGAGAAGCCGATGACGGTAGACAACCATACGCAATATCATCCATGTAGAATAGCAGTCCGACAGGTGAGAAATATGTTCAGAGCTCCACCAGGTTGGAGAAACAGAGCGAGCGTTGCAGCGTGGGAATTATGCCAAAATTTCCGAACAATGGGAAGCGCGATATTAATGACCGTTGCCAGTCTACCCAAGCGGATAAGTAGTCTCACATTGCGGAGAAAGAGGGGAGGGAAAGTTAAATTAGTGCCGCGACTTCGAGGTTGGAGCGAAGAATGGTGCTATCAAGGTGGAGATAGGGGTGATGAGGTAAAGCAAAGGATAAGCGGGCAAGTCAGAGACAGAAAGGGGTACAGTGACAGAGGAAATGGACTTACTCTGTGAACTAAGTCAGCGATGAGGCCAGACATCATGATAATTAAAGACGAACCTTCGACTGCGGCCATGACCACCCGTAGCATGACCGTATCCGTAGCTGTAGTTGTACTGATGAAAACGCAGTGATCAGAGTAGCAAGGATAAACCGATGAGGCGTCACATACTGTACGTATATCTCCCGTTCTTTGGAGCGGCCTGCTTTTTGCGACAGTCGAACGAAGCGTCTCCTGAAGTAGTCCCTGCCAGCCTTCGCGTCGCCTGGTTCGCCTTCATAGTCCTACAGTGTCCGTTTGGTATAGTGCCAGTGACTATGTATGTATGAAGAAACGTCTCACGGGAAAAAAGTTTTTGATGTCAGAGTGTGCAACCTTTTTTCTAAAAAGGTCATCCTTATTCAAAAACAATATCTGGAATTCCTCGTCAAATGAAACGCAATGAGGAAGCGAGAAGAAAACTCACTATCGAGGTCTGCTTGAACCATTGCGAATGGCATATGGAGTCCCAGATGGTCATGGCATCTTGCATTTGATTCTAGGCGCAAGGGGTTACAAATGCATGCGATAACGCCAAAAAGATAAATGACTCACGGCGTCGCGATCCTCCACTAGACATTGGTCATATCCACTTAGACTAACCAGAAACAAGATGCTCGTTACATCCTGGAAACAATGAATCCACTTCCTCCGCTCGCTTTTCTGCCCTCCTACGTCGACCATGAGCATCTCGTGGTCCTTTAGTTGAAAGGTAGTCTCGGTAATGCCAATCGTGCGTGCACGACACTGCACGATGTCCTGCTCGGTAGGTTGATACGATGGCTCGAAAAGGCGGTCCAAACATGGGAAGAAATATGCAAGACTACCGACGATGCGATGAAGGGCTATTCGGACAGATCTCTGGAAGGGACATACTTTTCTGGCAAAGCGGCCTCGTTGCCTCGCTGGTATGCCTTCTGGATACCCTTGTCCCCCCAGATGTTCTTAAGGGTGTCATAATACATGGTCGGGAATGGCTCATGGTCTCGCAAGTCGTTGGCATTGCGGATGATATCCATACATGATAGATTCTCCTCTGCGACCTCCAATTCCATATGTTCCATGGCATCGAACACGTATAGCATCCCTGTTATGAGGTTGTTGAATACTAGCTGTCGATACGACTCGATCTCTTCAGGGGTAAATGGGATTCTGTGTATGAGTCGCATTTGCTGGAGCGAGCGGAGTGAGACCGATGGTGTCGGACAACTACAAGCAGATGTACATACCTTGAGGACAGTAGACTTCCCCGAGTCTCCCGATCCGAGCAGGAGCACCTATGACAGGTCGATCAGCGGATAGGAAAGGGACGAGCTGGTTAGAGTGGTTGCTACCTTGACCTGAGAGGCCATCTTTGCCTTTGCCTAGAAGGTAGCCGCCCGTCAACACGAGGCGCCGAAGAGAACTCGAGAGACAGACCTCTTTGAGTTGCTTTTCCACCTGGAGATGCCGTCGTCTGTCATCTGGGTTCATTCCCCCTGACGATATGCAAGCACCCATTATCTGGGGAGAATCACAATGTACAAATTGCACAGCGAAGAAATCGACAGAGCTCAGCAAGTATCAGAAAGAAAAAGAATAAAACACGAAAGGTAAAAAAGAAGATGGGGAACACAGACAGAAAAGAAGCCCCGACCACGCAGGAGGACCTGTCACACTGGCTTGGTGGGGAACGGCGATAAAGAAGCGCTCAGATTGCTTAGCAAATACTGCGAATTTCAATGCAATTTACACAAAACTAAACTTTGTCAGTACGAAATCCATCATGATGCCGCGGACTTGGAAGGGATGTCATTTGTCTGGCTTGGCTTGATGGGATATCTGATCACACAGACCAACCTGACAACCCATGTGCACTAAAGAAAGCCTAAACAGACAGAAAGCCTCCATCAGACTACATAATAGGTACGCGCGTGGTCCTGCCACTCAGCTGGTAAAGTTTGGAACGGCAGCTCGGACGATGTCAGTGTCGCGCTAACGTGGATATTGTCCCTTGTGTCATGGACCAGTAGTAACATGCCAGCCTGACAATACATACACCTCCAGTCTAGCTGGAGTTGTCAGCAACAAATTCAGATCGAGACACGCCTAGGCTATAATTCCCTGAATCATGTCTCTGCCATATTACCAATATGTACTTACACATTTCTCTCAAAAGAGTCCACTAATACATTCCACGACCGCAGTTGCGTGTGATTCTGTCTGCCGGTCTTATTTTTACTGCCGGCGATGCAGATTGGAGCAGCTTGGAGCGGTCACGCAGGTTACCACAGAGCACCAACGACAAATTCAGTCTCCTCGTGATGCCCAGTTGCTGGGATCAGTGACATGACACCGATGCCGGGTCACTGAGGTTGCGAAGAGGCTAGACCGGCTGCGGGCCACACGATGGCACGTCAGATCGAAAAGAATCAGCATGGTAGTACTAGTGTTAATTGATCTCACAAAGCAACCAGGACGTATTTGATTCTTTTTCTGCACAGCCACCCACCTGACAGCACTTAGTCACTGCCATATCGATTCCAACCCACACTTCGATCGAAGTCTGGACAACTCTCGCAATGCCAAAACACACTCGAAAGCGCCAAAAACTTACCCGGGATGAAGCTGTACAACCACTCGGTTCCAAGCATCTTGCTGCTCTGACGGATGATGCAAGCAAAGACGATGAAGAAAGACGTCTGGAGAGCATGTTATTCGGTGTTCCTTATGTTGCGTCCTCCTCTTCGTCGAAGAAAAAGAGAGGAATGAAAGTCGAGGCTGGGTCTGTAATTACCGACGAAGAAGAGCCAGACGCAGGCGCGGACTCGAAGGAGTTGGAACACATGCTAGATTCAGATGTACGTGGTCTCCTTTCCACGAAAAACGTTCCGGATCTCACAACTGAGGCGTTCTACTTTGGTTGACCAGCTGTTTTTCATTGATGACGGTGTGGCACCCTCGAGCTCGGACAGTACTACTGTTCCAGACGCGGGCGTCCGGGAGTACCATAGTGACGACGAAGACGACGATGATCAAGAAAATAGTGGACATGACGCAGAGGAAGTCGAATACATTCCTCAGGTGGCTGAGGGGCCCGAGATCGTTACTGAAGAACATGACCAGACCACTTCCGCAGGGGATGCGCAACCCCGTCGTAAAGCACCTGCATGGGTGGACCCTGATGACGCAAATTTGCAGGTATCCCTAACTGCGCACAGTCGTCTTCGGAAACTCCGTGACGCACCTTCAGAAGATACGGTCAGCGGTCCGGAGTATGAACGCAAATTGCGCCGTCAATTTGAACGTATCAACCCAACTCCAGAATGGGCAACAAAAGCACGGAAAAAGCTACATTCATCAAAACGGAGGAGATCATCTGCTTCTGATTCAGACGTCGATGAGACTATCGAAGATATCCTTCCTGACCTGCTGGCATCAACAGGCGGCATATCGGCAGGGAAAAAACCGAGGGTGCTGACGCAAGGCGTGATATCAGTCGACCGTCTGCGTGATGCCAACCAGGCAGCTCCCGCAGAGGGCGAAATTAAATCTGTCCAGTTCCACCCTTCCCCTCAGATCCCCGTTCTCCTCACCGCAAGCACAGACAGACGCTTGAAGCTTTTCCATGTACGTTTTCAGTCCCCTATTTTGCCTAGCCCTGTTCTTCATATTGACGTTATCACCTTTACCCCTCTCTCCATTCTATCAGGTCGATGGTCTGACAAACCCTCATGCACAAACTCTTCACATCCCCTCTCTTCCCATTACCAATGCCGTTTTTCATCCATCCGGCTCTTCCATCTTCATGACCGGTCCACGCCCCTTCTACTACACCTATGACCTGCAGTCTGGAGCGTCCCATCGTTCCCCGCGTGGGCTTTGGGGAACTACATTCTCGTCGGCTAACCAAGATACCAGCATGGAGACGTGTGCATTCAGTCCCGATGGTGATATCCTTGCTGTAGCTGGCCGCAGGGGCCACATTCACCTCGTCGATTGGCGCTCAGGATCTGCGCAGGTTGTGGGGGGACTCAAGGCAAACGCAGCCATCAAATCGTTGTGGTGGTCTAGGGTACAGGACGGTGAGCTCCTAAGTTTGACGCAGGACTCACAGGTGTATGTGTGGGATGTTCGACAATGTAAATGTGTTAAGCGGTGGCAGGACGAGGGTGGGTTCGGCAGCAGAATAATGAGCGGAGACCAACAGGGTAACTATCTGTCTGTTGGGTGAGTACGACCGTCTGCCTTTTTTTGTATCGTAAAACGTGTTAAGGCTGGCCGAAACAGATCGAACATTGGCCTCGTCAACGTCTACAATGCCAAAAGTGTAGGTGGAGACCCGAAACCAAAACCTCTCAAAACGATAGGCAACCTGACGACGAATATCTCATGTTTACGGTATAACCACGACGCGCAGCTGCTTGCCATGGCTAGCAACGTCAAAAAGGACCAAATGCGTTTGGTACTGCATCTCATTTTTCTCTTTCCTACATGCATCTGGACTAATCACCGTTCGTAGGTCCACCTTCCATCTTTGACGGTCTATAGCAATTGGCCAACGAGCAAAACACCTCTTGGTCACGTCACTTCCATGGATTTTTCCGTAGGAAGCGAGTATCTCGCGATAGGGAACATAAGGGCCGCGTGCTGCTGTATCAACTTAGAGACTTCACACAGCAATGATGACATCCTCGTGGATTCTATTTTATTACCTGACGATAAGTGTGCGAGTGGCTGAACATGCAGGCAAAAAAGGGAAGCCATTAAGTATCACCTAAGCCTTTTGTACAGTGCACCAGGAGGTCGGTATATGTTTCGGACACCCCTTCCAGCGGGGCCCGCGATAAGTGTAAAGACCCGTTTCACTCACCTTCTCTGCCGAGCTTTGCTGTTCGGAACAAACCGACAGATAATTGTGGCGCATTCGAATCCTCATCAACGAGGGATGCACTGTATCATATCAAGATAGGCGTGTGGCAGTAAAGTCAATGACGAAAACGTGGGTGACGGAATGCAGGCGTGTTGTAGGCAGTGCTAAGGAGTCATAGTCGTTGTCTGTCAGATAAAGTTGTGATGGGGGTCGTTAGGTAGATTCACTTCTTCACAGATACCTACAAGGTTTCCGTTTTCTGTCAGTTCACCATGCTCTTCCAGGACTGCATTCCCCTGCTCAAAGCAAGGAATGGTCTTTGACCGCCAAATTTTATCCAAAGACGGCTGGCTGTGTGCGAAGTATGCATGCAAGATTGCCTGCAGGTGTGGCAAGGAGTCAGATCATTAAGGTCCGAGCATACCTCAAGGGCTGCAAGAGTACTGTGTGCATTGTTTAGTATACTCTCAGAAGCATGAAAACGTTGTATCTTGCCGTTAATGAGAGAATTCTTGTTCTGCCACAAGGTGTCAATGCAAAATACAAGTCTAGAATCTCCGACTTTGCACATACCAGCACATCCCCCATTGTTTTATAGGTGACGAGAGACCGGTGCTCACCGCGTGTAGCCTCCCGTGTGGCGTAAATTCTCTCTACCGCCTCCCCACTAAAAATGACGCACCTCGCTCATTTCCAGAACGGGAAAACACGCAGAAAGCACAAGAATGATTGGAGATGAGGCCGATCGACTGGAGGAACCTTGCCCAGTAGACTGGCGATCCTGCCTGTGCACGACTTAATCTCTGCGGAGAGGCTCCGCAGAAGTTCGAGCTGCAGAACAGTTAGCTGGAGCCTTACCGTTACCCACCTCCACAACTTCGGCGCCTGAAACTATTCATGCACTATGATCACTTATGACCGTAAGGATTATGCAGAAAATGTCCGAACAACAGCACCCAGAGGTGGCCGCGAAGGAAGCATTCGCAATAAACACCGGCATGGAAGACTCAACATCCGTTAATGTCTTGGCTATGTGAAGCTTGAGTAGCCAATCTCAATATTAGAGGGCGAACAACTGTGGAGATCAGGGAAACTTGTCCCGATTGCAGCATTCATCGCTTGCATAATCGTACGCAGTGCGCCACAGCCACGACAGATCCCGGATCACCGATGCAAATGATATTCTGGACTTTCAACGAGAGTGTCCGCTGAAGAACGGTCAAAGCAGTGGCTGAGGTGAGGAACCATTCCTGAAGCAGTCCAGTAACGTCTTGGTAAATCCAAGCTCATCGGCTTCAATATCATGTAGATCGGTATGAAAATATACATTCTGGTCAGACTGTCAGTTTGTGTCTTCAGGTTATGTGTGATGGTTGCTTGCCTTATAGTACGGTAGTACATGAATGGCAGTTTTCACGATACGGTCAAGCTTGCATGAGGTCTTAGCGAAAGATGTAACTGGGGGAATTAGTAGCATCACCGGCTGAAGCCGTGGGACTTAGACCTCATATGCACCGAGCATGTTATTGAATAGCACGAAGGAAGAATGCATGCATGCATGCAATCCAGTACAGTGAACCAAATAGGATCCCAACATGGCAGTCAAAGGAGCTTCGAGAATCGCACACCACGAGTCCTGAAAATTCGCTCCCATTGCTCACTTGAGGACGGCCACTCCTCTGCATGGGGCAGTGTTGTTCAGCAGAACGTATTGACTAAGGTTCCTTGTTGAGCTTCTCAAACTTATCCGCAGCAAAATAGCAGAACAACGTAAACGTAGCTGCACGGTACGGCTGAGGAACCCCGCCGCTTGACGTTAACCAAGAATGTCACATACTAGAGGCACCCACCAGGGCAAGTTCTGATCCTATAGCGCACCGTACGCGAAAAGAAGACACCGGGTTTCCAGAACTCCAGTAGTTCGTTTACAAGCGGGCGAAGGAAATTGTTTGATTTGCTCGAGAGGTGGCTTTTTGGCCAGGAGTGACGCCACAGAGATGCATATTCCCCGTATTGTATCGAATGTCTGCAGGCAGGTTCAAGCAGGTCATATCACGGAGGATCTTCTTTTGGCGACCTTCGTACCACAAGGATTGAATCCATCAACAGCCAATGAAAAATGAAACAAAAATGGCGAAGCTTATCATCCTTGCGCAAAAAGGTCTTCCCGTCGCAACCCTTCATATTTCAGATGAAGTTACCCCTTGTCGGAGTCGGATCCGAGGAGTTCCAGCGTTGACTCCATGTCTGGAGAAGATACTTCTCTACAATCCCCCGCTACGGCCGTCAAACCTTGTTCAGCCAAAGGTCATCCAGCAGCTCCTTCGCACTACTCCTTTCTTCGGGCTTCCACTTCAGCATCTTTCTCACGAAATTCAAGAACAACACCCTCTCTTCCCCCTCGGGCTGTTTTGCTGCATCATCTAAGGTTCCTTTTGGAATTTCCGCAGCTCCCCTCCACTTGCCTGTTGCGAGATGCACGAATAAGACTTTTTGGGAAACAGTACAAACAGTGCCCAATGGTACATACCGTTCTCATAGAACCAATTCTGTACGCGGTCCCCTTTCGTCCGCTCAAGACATTCCTTCGGAGCTGGCCCGAGCAACGCGATCATATGCGCGAGGTGATAGATATTGTCTTGCTTATCGTCCGGTCCTCCAGTAGTGGTGAACAGATTTCCGTTCCCAAGCAGGTCCCAGATCTACCAGACATTTATCTTGTGGTTGCTTAGAATACTGTGGTACGTACCATCACTCCCACGCTCCAAATGTCCACTTTTTCATCCCAAGGGATCTCAAAGATTACCTCCGGCGCTCGATATTGATATGGCTGAATATCGGCCAAGTTGTCATATTCCCCAAGCCGTGCCTCGCTAAAGTCACAAAGGACCGGGCGGCCGTAACTATAGATGCGAGGGACAAGTGCCCTCGAGGTATGGATCACTCGATCTCTATCGATCTTGCGTGGTCCAGGAGAGGTCAACCCTTCCACTTCAAAGTTTTCCAAATCGTGCTCGGCTGTTTTGTCGTCCATCCCTAGCAGTATATCGTTTTCTTGGACATCTAATGGGTTGTTTAGATATGAAGCGCAATCAAGAACCTTGACGGTTAGAAGATAACGGTCCATTCCGCGGGACTTATGTACCTGTGTGTATCACTTTGGCTTCTGAATGGAGGAAGTCGAGGCTGAGTAAAAGATGCTGGAGAACCAGTTTCAGGAGGCTGATGGGTAATGCTCGGCTAGGAAGCATTCTCCTGAACGCCTTGACAGAGATGGCAAGAGGTGGGTACACCACACTTTGAAATAAGCCATTCTTGCTGTTGAGCTCAAACTCATCAAGCATCTGGCGAACAAGTAATGAACCAGAATGAATTGTCTTCATTGTCCTCAAGTGCCTTAAAACCCTAAGCTCGCACTCGAGCGCTTCGGGGGTGCCAACCTTTAGCGTAACGTGTTTGTGGTCCCTGGGTGCATGAATGAGCCGTGCAAGAGGTTGCAGAGAGTGGCATACAACAAGTCCCGGCATAGCCAAGCAGTACTATGCGCGCCATACCCAAGCTTGCCAACTACCTGGTACTGTGATTTGAATATCTCCCCAATGCGAACTGGGTAGAATAATCCAGGCTGGTACCACTCCCACGTTTCCTCCTCGACCAGCTGTGAACTTCCAATGACCTCAAATCCAGTCATCTGAAACTGCCGTGGTGTTAACGGCTTTCGGGTGAGGCGACGTGCTATACGCCAGAGAGGCGATGCCATTGCGGCAGAGCTGATGAGTACGGGGCGGTTGGCCAGGACATTAGCTTGGGGCACCAACGACAAATTCTGTCCCCATGATTAGTAACACGGATGCCAATCACTGTCCTGGCCACCGAGGCTGCGAAAAGACGGGTGGTTGGACCGATTGTAGGCCACACGATGGCACGTCAGTGCGTGTAGGTCGAAAGAATGAGCATAGTATTACTAACCAGTGTTAATTGTTACTAGGAGTGATCTCACAAGGACTGCGGTTCTTTTGCTTACACAGCCACCCGCTCGACAGCACTACTAGTCACCAACGCACATTCCTATCGAGGAGGCCTAGGCTGCTCTCGCAATGCAAAAACACGCTCGAAAGCGCCAAAAACTTGGCCGAGATGAAGTCGTACAACCACTGGGCATCTCGCAGCGATGAAAAAAAAAAGACGCCTGGAAGGTTCTGCGTTCCTTATGTTCCGCCCTCTTCTTCGTCGAAACAGGAGTGGAAGTCGAGGCTGGGTCCATAATTACCGAAGGGCCAGATGAGGGAGGCGGACTCGAGGGAGATGGAACACATGCTGAATTCAGATGTACGTGGGCCCCTTTTCCACGAAAAACGTTCCGGATCCTACAGTCGATGTTCGCTTGACCAGCTGTTTTTCATTGATGACGGTGTGGCACCCGCAAGCTCGGACAGCGCTACTGTTGCAGACGCGACACGTTGGGAGTACCACAGTGAAGACGAAGGCGATGGTGATCAAGCAAAGAGTGGACATGAATCAGAGGAAGTTGAATACATCCATCCCTCAGGGGGGCGGGGGTGTGCCCGAAATCGTTATCGCAGAACATGTCCAGACCACTTCTGCAGGGGACGCGAAACGTAAAGTACCTGCATGGGTGGAGTCTGATATGATGCAAATGTACAGGTATCCCCTAACTGCACACAGTCGTCTTCGGAATCTCCATGACACACCTTTCGAAGATACGGTCAACTGTCCAGAGTACGAACGTATCAACTCGGCCACAGTAGGCAACAAAGGGAAAAGTTACATTCATCGAAACGGAGGCGATCATCTGTTTCTGACCCCGACGTCGATGACACTATCGAAGATATCCTCCCTGACCTGCAACAGGTAGCATATCGGCAGAGAAATAAACCCATGGGTGCTGACGCAGCGCGTGATATCAGTCGACGGTCTGCGTGATGCCAGGCAGCTACCACAGAGGTGAAATTAAATCTGTCCAGTTTCACCCTTACCATCAGCACAGACAAACATTTGAGGATTTTCGACGTACGTTTTCAGTCCCCTATTTTTTCTTCCCTCTTCATATCCCTCGTGCACAGACCCTTCACATCCCTGTTTCCACGTCCCTGCAGGTGGAGACCTGAACTCAAAACGGTGGGCAACTTGACGACGAACATCTTACGCTTACGGTATAACCACGACGCGCAGCTGCTTACATGGCTAGCAACGTCAGAAGGACCAGCTGCGCGTGACACCGCAATCCATTTATTCTTTCTTACATTCATCTACACTAATTACCGTTCATATGTCCACCTTCCATCTCTGACGGTCTGTGGTAATTGGCCAACAAGCAAAACACCTCTCGGTCACGTCACTTCCACGGACTTTTCCGTAGGAAGCGAGTATCTCGCGACAGGGTACTATGAGTGCCCTGTCCTGCTGTATCATCTTAGGGACTTTGCGCAGCAATGATGACATCCTCATGGATTCTATTTTGTCACATGTATCGAGAACAAGTGTGAGTGGCTGGACACGGAGGTAAAAAGGGAAGCCATTAGGTATAGCCTAGCCTCTTGTATAGCGCGCCAGCAGGTCGGTATATGTCTCCGATATCTATTCCAACTGGGACCCACGATAAGTGCAAAGACTGACGTCCGTTTCACGCACCTTCTCTGCGCGAGCTTTGCCATTCGGAACAAACCGACAGATGACCGTGGCGCATTCGAACCACCGTCTAGCCTCATCGACAAGGGATGCACTGTATCATATCAAGACAGGAGTCACAGTGGCAGTAAAGTCAACGACAAAAACGTGGATGACGGACTGCAGGCACTCCACTCCCGTGTTGTAGGCAGTGCTAAGGAGCCATAGTCGTTCATCTGTCGGATAAAGCTGTGATGGAGGGCTAGCTATCGTCAGGAACGTAGATTCACTCTTCGCAGATACCCACAGGGTTTCCGTTTTCTGCCAAGTTGCCATGCTCTTCCAGGACTGCATTCGCTTGCTCAAAGTACTGAATGGCTTTAGACCGGTCAGTCGCGGACCCTTTGGCCAAAAGAATGCTGCATATAGACCGTAACCACCGCGAAAATTTATCTAAAGACAGCTGGCTATGTGCGAGGCATGCATGCAAGATTGCCTGCAGGTGTGGCAAGGTGTCAGATCATCAAGGTCCGAGAAGGAGTTTGCATACCTCAAGGGCTGCGTAGAGTACTGTGTGTGTTGTTTAGTATATTCTCAGAAGCATGAAAACGTTGTATCCTGCCATTAATGGGACAATTCTTGTTCTCCCACTAGGTAACCCGGTGTCAGTGCAAAATAAAAAGTCTAGAATCTCCGACTTTGCACATACCAGCACATCCCCAATTGCTTCATAGGTGACGAGAGATTGGTGCCCATCGCGTGTAGCCTCCTATGTGACAGAAATTTTCTCTACCGCTTCCCCACCAAAAATGACGCACCTCGATCGTTTCCAGAATGGTCTGCCATTCCCTAAGATGTGATGCTGATTCAACATGAAACACACGCAGAAAGTGCAAGAATGATTGGAGATGGGACCGATCGGCTGGAGGAACCTTGTCCAGTAGACCGGCGATCCTGCCTGCGCACGATTTGATCTCAGCGGAGAGGCTCCGCAGAAGTTCGGGCTACGGAACGGTTAGTTGTCAGCATAGAACCTCTCCGTCACCCACCCCTACAGCTTCTGCGCCTGATAACCGTTCACGCATTATGATCACTTATGACAAGGGCCTGTAAGCATCATCCAGAATATGTCCGAACAGCGGCGCTGACCTCGCCCAGAGGTGGCCGCGAAGGAAGCATTTGCAATATACACGTACGTAGAGGGCTCAACTTCCGTTAGCGTCTTGGATATGTGAAGTTCGAGTAGCTAATCTCAGTTAGGAGGGCGAACAACTGTGGAGTTCCGGGATAGAAAAAAAACGCCACCTGTCTCGCAATATCGAAAGCGTTGGAAACTTCTTCGCCGTGGTTATCCCAATTGGAACATCCATCAATTGCACAATTGTACGCAGTGCGCCACAGCCATGACAAATCCCGGATCACCAATGCGACGTTCTCGCGGGCGGCAGTTTCAACGAGAATCTTCGCTGAAAACGGAGACGAATTTCGCAGAAAGTAGAAATGTGGCTGACTGCGCTCACGAACCATTCTTGAAGTAATTCAGTAACGTCTTCACAAGGGGTTGCCTGTCAGCTTGGTAAGTATAGGCACTGATCGATGGTGAAGGACAAAGTTACATGTTAGCGCCAGGCTGCCCGAGCAGTTTCAGAGTTAATCTAATGATACAGCGTATCAGTGTCATCGCTTCTGTCAAGTTTTCCACGTTGCTGCGAAAATTCAAGGTATCTAGTAATGCCATGAGCACCGATAATAGCAGACTCTTCATGTCGGATTCGTTCGCAAGCCGGCATGCCAGCAACAGCATTCTTCGATCGAAATCAGTGGCTTCAACCATTTCTCTCACGGCTCTGGTAGCTACCCAACAATCCGATCAACCACGTACTCGTGGAGGGACCGTGTCCTACCTTCATCTTCCAAACCTGAGAATTATATTCGCCTTATGAGTAACACCACTCAATGCAGTAGCTATATCGGGCACAAACCTTGATGCACAGCAATCAGAAATGCCACATAACGGGTCGTAGCACCATTTACGGGACATCGTTTGACGGCAAATGCCGCTCTTGCATACTCCTTTTGTTGAATATAGCACAGCGCAGCTTTGCGGAGACACTTCGAGGTGCATGAAGGACCCAAACCTGAGAATACGGCATTGGTGCCACATATGAACCAATCGGCTGCTTCTGACCACTGTGAGGCGTGGTAGTGACGGTCGCCATACTGCCATATCAGCTGTTCAAGCACAGATAGTCAAAGTTGCTTAGTGTGTGCTCAGAGTCAGCTTGACGACCCACAGTCAGACAGGCGCTGGCAGCTGCCTTTGAGGGTTCAATATCCGACTTGACTACTTCTGGTATGGCCAAGTAGAAACAACGTTGCAGGCTCTTCCAACAGGAACGACTTTACTTGCCTTGGAAGGACTCCTCCAAGACCTTCATCGCCTTTCCGTGATCATTCCCCTTCGAGCAGTGGAATAGCAGTGATATAAGCAACTTTTCGATACAAGTGACACTCGCAGACGTATCCAGTGCCCGCCAGAGGCAGCGCTTGATCGCAGAAGTCACGACATCACTGCGGAGAATGTCACATGAACGCCACAGCGCCAATCTACCTCATACTTACTACTGGGGAGAAAGGGTACGAAGCTCCATGAGAATGCTGTGTAATTACTGCTATCAGTTCTGTGAAGCGCATGGACGAGAACTCTACTAACTCAGACAAGTCGCTCTCGGAAAAGGACATGTTGTCAATAATGGACTCTAGGGCTGATGAACGTCAGTGCGCCGTGGTTCGTAAGGACAAACTCAACCATAAACGGCAACGCTCGGCCGCCCAGGACGGCTTACCATGAAGAAGTTCTATATTCCCAGCTTTTCGCCGCTTCACCACAGCAAGTTTCATCCAGCGGAGTTGTTGATATTCGGAACTAGTCTGAGGGGAACGTGTGATTTCTCCGGAAAGAACCCAGTAGTGGTACTCGCTAGTCCCTTACGTGGTCAGCTGAGGGGTCAATAGTGGAGATAATCTCTTCCAGCGCAACTTCCGCCCGTGTCAGGTTCTCTGGATCATGGGATGAGGCTAGAAAGTATCCCCGAGCTAACAGCATGCCGGTACGGCGTAGGTCACGGTATCACTGAGGATCCAATCGGAATGGTTTAGCTTACCAAGACTCCTGAGAACAGCTCGCTAAAGTGATCACGCTTTCAGTGCGCGGACAATATTCAATAGAGACATGCCGGAAGCACGAACCTTAAGCTCCGCTAACTCGGAGTTGGGGGTGCACTCCAGTGGCTCTATTACCTGGAATGCCTTCTGCATCCATCTCAGGGCATCAGGGGCTCTGTTGCCCTCCGCCATCAGTTTCCCGCCTTGATGACAAGTTCTTAAATGGATTTCCCGATGTCCAGTAACTTGGTTGCCAGTAATTCTCGCTAATAGGGAAAGATGCGAAATGAGAAGCCTGGAAGGCTCACGAGTGCAACTTACGTCACGGATGGAAAGCAATGCAAGTTGTTTATCGTTGTCTGGTGAGATAATATGAGCCACTTCGTGATACGCATCCGATTGCGCCCAGGGTTCAAACCTGTGATCTTGTCAGCCATGAACATTGCGAGACCCTCATTCTTCTCCCGCCAGGCCTGTGTGTGTGCCAAGGCAAGGATGCCCATGAATATCAACCCAATAACCCGATAGAAGCATAACAGCCTCACGGCTTCCATTCTACTTGAAAAATACAGAGTGGTGACGCGTGCCTTGGAGTGTTCGTGCGTGCGATCCGGATCGCTGTGGTTTCTCAGCGCCTCTTCAAACTATTTGGTCAATAGGTAAGCCAAATGACCCAAAAACGCCACTGGAGAGATAAAAGCGATCCCACCTTGGCCGCACATGTCAACACGCTAGCAGCCGATTCGCTATTTCCGAGCTCTGCGCCCACAACGATATGAAAGATAGGCTGTAGCAACGACGAAACCATAAAGCCGCTCCTATTCTGGGACGTACCTGAGAGTGCTGACCCGGTTTTGCTCGCTACCTGTAACATATGCAGCAGGGCTGCAATGGCGACACACACGGGAATGAGGCACGTGTACTAAACCTTGCTACTGCAGGGGAGCAAACCTTGGATACTCGGCTCAGACTCCAGACCAGCCTCCATCAGACGGAATCCTGCCGACCGCACTTTGAACGAGGGTCAGGCCGTGGCATAATGTTGCACAAGAAGCTAAAGAGGGACTACGTTGCATACATGCTGCGACAATAGCACGGCCGTCGGAATCTTGTCGGAACAGTCCCGATGCGTTCCATAGGTTCACCCCTTAAAGCGGATGGCAAGGTGGCAGATGATGGTCACTGGATAGTTCCTTCCGCGCGACAGACATTTCCCCGAAGGGTGGTCGCCGCAAATGAAAGGAAGGTGTGACAGACCTTGCTGATCGAGTAAATCTGCCAAATGAGCATCGTTCCCGCACTTGAGACGCTGGTCTGAGAACGATTTCGCCAGGGATGCGATTTGATTAAGGTCTTTGACTACGGAAGCCGTGTCGATGGAAGACGACGAAGGAATATCTTTGAGCTTAGGTTTGATCTTGATCGATATCTCTGCGGAAAAAAAGGGGGGTTATTCAATGGTAAAGCTTTCTATTCGCGCGCCCATTCAATACACCGGGTTTGCACGCAGCTTTGGCTAGTAAAAGGCAGAATGAGAAGCCTTGCCTTGGATCTGGTCGTATAGTTTTTGCAAATTGGTTGCCTGTCGTTGCTTCCTCGGTGTCGACATTATTCCCGGGTTCGATATGACCGTCTTCGCCAGTGAAAGACGCGTCCAGCCAGGACGCGTCGGAGCAGAATTAGGACTTATCCTCGGAAAATATTTATTTTTTATAATTCATAATTACGGTACTCATCTTGACTTTGTTCCCCCAACTTGTTCGGATAATGGCCACCTTCAGTCCAGAGCTACCAGAAGGTCTCAAGACCGTTGCTAACAAGGTCAGCCCTTTGTTTCTCTCAATTTCCGCGCGATGCAAAAAGGTCTTATTGTTCTTGCCTTTTTTCGCGGGTGGGTGTCCACAGGAAGCACGCAGAGATGGCATGTTTGCTGGCCTCACTGCAGGTCTCAGTGGAGGTACGTACGTGTCTTTCCCTTAGCTTGACTGGCGCACGAGACAAGCAATGCCAATCTGAGAACTACCAAAAATTAAAATTAAAAAAGAACCCACACTACAACGCCATCTCTTTACCACCACCCATCTTCCCATCTGGCCACTCAAATCACGTTTCCCATTTCTAGCTCTCTTAGGCTCCAAGCTCCTGCGGTTTAACAGGAACCAAACAATCATCTGCGGTGTCTGTGAGTGGCAGTTTTGGTTCACCCCAATTTCCATCATTCCTTTTTTTACCCATGTCCATAAACGCCTAACGTTTTGTTGTTGTCCGTCCGTCTGTCACCACCACCACCCACCACTACCCACCCCCTTGCTACATGCGGATATGACCTTACTCTGTTCCGCTGCGCCACATCCTTTGCGTCGAACATTCATAAATCATTCTCCATTTGCCAACAACTGTCGCCAACGACGACCGCTGACGCCGGTGACGCAATTTGACAACGTTCTTGGACAACACCCCCCCCCCTCTCCCTACCACCACGCGTTTTCCAACCCAATCAGTGACAGAGCCCTTTCCGGATATTCTTCACGCAGGCGTTCCTATCGTCCGCCTTGCCGTATTAAGAAGAACCTCGCCCAGCAACCACTGGATCATCAGCCACAACAACAGCAGATGGACGCATCTTGGTCCTCGGATGGGTAGATTGAAAACCGGGCCACGCGTCACATGATCTCATGCCTAGTGGCTTCGAATACACCCAGTTTCGTTCGGATGAGATGATCAGGGGGCTCACACATTTGTATAAGTGCCATCTCGTAATAGGTTAGAATGGTTCGAACCCCCCCTCCTGCCTTTACCCTGCCTTGCCAAATGCCGTGGTATCTATAAAAGCGCTGGTCTCTAAATGACATGATTGATCTTCTTAATGCATCCGGCGTGAAAGTGGCATGAAGGCCGTGGCGACCGGCAGCCGGCGACTTCTCGGCCCTTAAGATGGCTTTTCTTTTTTTTTCGACGGTGAACATCAAGCATGGGCCCCATGCCAAACATATCGTGATCACCTTGACAGTAATTATAGTCCGCAAGGCGTGTCGCCGCATCGCGACGTGCGTAAGGCATAATTGCATCAATATGTACAATCGTTTCATAGCTAGAAAGATATATCCAGAACGTTGCTAAGTTAGAGTTCTTTTTTCTTTGGACTTTTCCTTTCTGTTCCCGCGCTAGCACTATACCACCTCCCCTTTGTTCCTGTGCTTTTGAATTGGATGCAGCAGTGCGTGTGTTCTGTCAAATTGTTCGCAACCACCTTTCCCCCCAACAGGCGTATCACAGCCGCGCCACTGCACACCGTTACCGTGTCGTTGCCAGTACCCTGATTATTACCTCCATCCCAGGTATGTATGATCCATCACGATAACACCGGTCCTGGTGCCCTCGCCCGAAATGGGCTACACAACCTATAGCAAAAGCGTAGCGTTCCGGTATGTCCGCTCCGAAACATATCCACCGCGACCCGAACGAGCGTTCGGAACGCAAGAACTCTACAGAGAACATTGAACGATCTCGTCGAGCCTAGAATTCTCTCTGATTACTAGTACGTATGTTTCATCCATTCATCTCGCCGTATCCCAAACTCCAATTGATCTCCTTCGTGGTAGTACATGTAAGAACGATTTCCAAACATGATTAATGATCACTGTACGTATCACACTATCCCGTGTCACAATGCGGCTGTGCGTATACTAATACCCCCCTTTGTGCTCTCAGCGTTGTGTAAGGAACTTCCAGATCGGCGACTGATGTGACTTCGTGGGCTCTCCCTGTCCAATTGTCACTTGGCCAGATGGGATACGGACTTTTACGGACCCTGTGTCTGTGCTCTGTGTGCACGATCGTTTTGGGTCTCAACAGGAGGCGCAAGCCACTATCATTCATCCACACTTGTCCCTTACCTGCCAAGGCCCTACGGAGTACCGCTACATACGTGTCAGTGTCAGTACCATGGGATGGTTGCTGTTGTGAACGGATACGCTGCCACACTAGAGGAGACCCTCCATGGATCTCCTCAACGCCCCAATCTATCACTGTGCCATCACGACGGAGTCGTACAGCCACGGGTCCACGTCCCTGCCGCAAGGAACCCCGTCGATAGGAGAGCTATGTGCATATGCATACTGCCCGTGGATGGTGGCACAAGCGCTTGGCAAGGATGTCGAACTCCTCTGAGGCCTGAACTCACATTCGGCATGCCACGGGCTTCCCAGCCTGGGCTAATAATTCACATGCTGTACGATTCCCGGAAAGACCCGATAAGTTTGGAAGATCGGTCAGGCAAGTCGCACGTGTAAAAGGCTTTGCCAATCTATCCTATCAAATATCATTCCCCCATCTCCTATGCGTTTGTTCAGATCAGGCCGTGGCTCGCTCCTACGTATTCCCTATTTCATACGCGCGCGTCGCTCTCTTTGATCACAGCCCGGATATATTTTTATATTGTATTAGGGTTCAACTCATCACCCCTGTTATGCTTTTTCCGGCTTACTACAGCTTCCTCGTGCTTTCCATGCGAAGGGCACAAAGAAGAAGCATGAAAGAAAGAAAAAACACCGAGGTCCGAAGGGAGCGTATTACTAGTAACTCCAGCACGTTTTTGTTGTTTTGTTTTCTCCCAGTGTTGCCTGTCCAACTCCGAGGTTACCGCCCACTCTACTATGCTCGGCTCCATTCGGGGGAATTGATCCGGGGGGATAGTATGGGGCGCGCGCAAGTGGGTGAGGTCATTTAGCGACGAAAGAAATATATATCCCTCCTCCGTTCTAGCTGATATGATGTGATCCTAATGGCGTATCATGTATGTATGTGTAAGTTCATCACATCCCCGTCAGACCCTTCTGCCAAGAATATACTGTAAACATCTCACTTTCCGAAAACTGCGACCCGCCGATCGCCTCGTGATCCGAAAGATACTACGGACTAGCACGGGGCCAAGGCTCACCGGTACATACATGGTGGTGTCAGTCCAAGTCCATCATCATTAGCTCGATATACGGCTAGGCCCAGTTGCTGTGAGCCCTTCACCTTTACTCAATTTTTCATATATGGTTTTTTTCATTTCCACTTCGTTGGGAAATGACCTCTAACCAAATAATAATAATAACAAAAAAAACAAAACGAATCAGATCAGCGTTCTGAAGAAAACAAGAAATGGAGGTGATTACTGTATATGTCGTCTCGCCGTGTGTCGGACGGAGGAGCCCTCCCGAAACGTGCTCCGAGTCGGGTCAAAGAAAAGAAAGAGAAAAAAAAACAGAACGACCACCGTCGTGCCAGCGATCGCTGTCCAATCAAATTGTAAGGTCACCAGGCGCAGCCTCCCTGCCAGACGTCGTCGTTTGGATCTAGAACCAATGCTCAAATAATTTTAAAAAATGATCAAAAATTTGAGTTAATACTTACCGTCGGGAGAAGTTGTAATGTACTAAAAGCTGTCGCGAATAGTTACCCCTTAGTTTGTCTTACCGTGCATGCCCTGCCACGTGCTCCTGCTGGTTCTACGTAGGCAGTAATAGAGGTGACAGCGACCCACGTACGACCACACACGAATTCTTGGCTGAAACACGGAATTGCTAATAGGCTTGGGTTGTCGTCGTGTCACGACCCGCGCCATCAATGACACGACCCTACGGAAAAGTATACAGGAGATTATCAAAACGCCAAAAGAAGAAGAAGAAAAAATTGATCCGATTTTTCGTGTTATGTAGCCAGCATGTCACATACCGATTATATCGACAGGTTTACTCCTGTCTCAATCATTTCCTGTCGATCCCACACGCTCGGACCCTACCGTGACCGTGTCAAACCACTGGGTCAGAGTCATTGGGGCTGAGTGATCACGGAGACCATCCCCTTCCCCCTAAGCTCTGTGAAATGACATGAACAGCCCTGTGCCCCTGGATGAAAGACCTAGGAGCGACCCTTGATCATGTCTATAGCTGTTTCCACGTCCCCACCGCAGACAGCCTTCACTGCAAATGTGAGCCTTTGCCGTTCCTTCTTCTTTCAGACACGTCTCTGTGGATGTGTCACTGATAATGTCAAGGTTGGGGCTGAACCCCCCGTTCTCAAGCTGTATATACTACATACAGCTAATCGACACAGCCCGCCGATCTTGGGACGATGGGGTCTCCTGTTGAAGTTTAGCCTTTTGAAACCTTCAGCTTATCACAGGAGGCGTGTAGTCTAGTACCGTTTTCTTTCTTTTTTTTCATAGAGTTCTGAAACTGAGGCGTCCAGTATGACCCACGATCATACATCTTGATCACGCTCTCGTTGCGCTCTCATAGATCTCCTCCTAACCATCATAATATGCCACATGATTATTACGATGGTGAACCTGTTATGATATCAATGTGGGGCTGTTAAGTCGGCCACTCTGAAAGCGCACACTATGCTATGGCCTCAGAACCATATTGTTATCAAACTGATGTATTGTCTTTATTCCGTTATAATGCAACTGTACATCATTACGCTTTAGAGACATTCTTTGGTAACCGAAGAATATGGTAGAATATACCCTATGAGTGGAGTTGTGTGGAGCGCGCGGTCCGTTCCAAGGACATGGTTCGCAGGATAAGAAAAAGGCACGAACTAATGCGGAGAGTATGATGGAGTCGATGACGCGTGACGAAAAAAATGCTGACCGAGTTGGAAAAGTAAGTTGAATACCAGTTACTGTAGTACAATAAAACAGTGTTGTCATGTCCTCTCGGAAATGGGAAATGCATGCGGATGCCGATCAGAAAATGCTACGTTATAGAGAATGAAGGTAATAAAATATGTGCGGAGGATGCCAGACGAACGAAAAGAAAACGAGGACGTGACGGGGCTGAAATAGTTATTTGCCGTATGTCCAAGTGTGTGGCGAGGGATACGCCGGCGAGCCACGATGGTGAGATGCATGGTGGGGTGGTACGGATGTGGATGCTGGCATGCAGGAGTAGACCAGCTGTGTAGAAATGCACCCCGGGGGGACCAGCATTTGCAAACGGCGCAGAGGGGATAACGCATGATCCGTCCCCCTCAACGGGGGAAGCTGCAGTGACTGGTCCCTTTCCACAGGAGACACCTTCGTGTATGTATGCGCAGGACGGGCAGCCCCACATGTGGAAGACAGCTTCCTGGCCCAGATTGCGTCGTGCAAATGGGGCAACGAAGGCTGTCGAACGCCAAGGGTGACATGAGAGTCGTGTGGACTCACGGATGCAGACTGGACATCCATGGGAACGTACGGAGGCGGCTGGGCCGTGTATGAAGGTGGCGCGGGTTGCGGGGGAGGTTGGTAACAGCGCAATCTCGCCTTGCGGTTCCCCTTCGGTTGCTCTGCATCGCCGTTGATGGACGAGCCAGCGAGGGAGTAATAATACAAGCTCTGCGGAATGAATGAGACCGGGTGCATATACTACGACCTGGGAATGGGTCATACCTGAGGCACATTGACCGGACGGTCTGCGCGGTAAGCGGCGATGAGGGTTTGCGGACGGCTTTCTGTCACGTTCAATCTCGGTTGCGACTGCGCAGATCTCTGTGCATGCGGCGAAGAAGACAGGGACATCTTGGCCAATGAGTAGAGAGAATCGAGTGGCGAAGAACCAGAACTTGGGCAGTTGGGGTAGCTGGTCTCTGGGATTTGTAGAGTCATACCTGTGGGACGCTTTAGCGGTGGCAACTCCTTGAAGGACCGAGGTCGGCGAGAAGGCGTCGGCTGCGGAGCGCTTTGTGCCCAGACTGGGTGAGGGAGCGAGTTGGGGTGGAGTCACGTGATGTGTGGAGGTGGTCGGATGGGTGAGCTGCATTGGTGAAGTAGACCGTGCACGGTGAGACGTCGAGTGGCATCTCCATCGGTATGTGCGGGCGACAGGAACAGACGTCATCGGTTGTGACTGACGACTGAGGCGTGAGTAGCGAGCGCGTATTCCACGCCATTTTCTGCTCTCGGACTCCTTTGCGAGCACCAAGCCTTTCAATAGGTTGAGCCACGACGCATACTGTTTGCCGGATACATGTAGCGAGAAATCCACCGCTGTCAGGAACTCTCTCTCCATTTTGTGGATCTCGCAGAGGTCGATGCCGGACACTTCTGACCAGGTCTTGTTGGTGTAGGTGTTGCTGTGACGCGTTTTAGTCATGCGTGTGATTAGACGCGTCGAAACGGCACTCACTCGTCCAGGAACTTGTTTGCCATCATCAGAGCCGCGACTGCTATCCGGAACTCGCTTCCTGGTAGACCGTTGGTGAAACGGTTGCGTTCCTTGAGACGCCATATGTAGTGCAGCGAGAGGACGATGACGGACTGGCTGACTTGTGTCGTTTCGAGCAGCTTGTGCATGAACTGGACAAAGGCTGCGGAGGGAGCGAGTTGCAGTGGCGAGGTCGTGGGGGGTATCTCTGGGGAGTACGGGGGACTCGGTATTTGGTGTGGTGATAGTTGGGAGGAAGAAGAGGGGGCGGAGAACCAGAGATAGCAGACCATCTCGCAGGTCTTTCGGCGATGAAGCTGGCAGGACGCTTGAGGGAGGAGTCGAACCAGTCGATGAGGTGAGGGGCGTCATCTGGTATGAATGGCTTGTGTTGGAACGGAGGGTCAAAGACGTCAACGTCGTCGTCGTACCGCTGCTGTGGGGAGTCGGTCTTTGACCACCGACGCGTCTTGTGGTGGTACGAGGTTGGGTCGACGGTCGAAGTAGGTTATGGGGGGCAGCGAGACGAGGGCAGTGGACATGGGCGGGGTGATGAGGCCATGAGAGGACCTGCGCCAGACGTCATGTGGTAGCAAGAGTGTAGAGGTGGCCATCGCTGGGGAGGGGAAGACACTCTAACTGGCATGGTTGTTTTATAAAACCCCGCTTAAGAAATAAATCATAATATAATAATAATAATAGGGAGGGGGATGGGAGGAGGTGTGTGGACGAAGTCTGTAAGAATTTTACACACAGGGCACACATATGCCACGGCGCCTCCGAACTCTCTCCGAGTGTGTCCGCTTCGTGTAACGGCGCAGATCTCTCACCCACTTCCCTTCCATGGAAGTCAGCTCCCACGATTTATTTGTTTTATTTGTTTATCAAATCACACTCGGCACTCTCGGCACACGGGGACTTTCCAGGGATTCCCCATAGCCTTGCCCTTATCCTCCCACGTGACCTCCATATCAGGCTTTTCTTTTATGCATTATTTTCAAACGTGGTTTCACCAGTAACATCACGTCCGCAGTGTCCGGGCACAAGACCTGATCATATTGCAATGGTCCATCCGCTGTCGCACCGTTGATATGACTGTCGTCCAGCCGTTCTAGGCGTCATCACACGTCTGTAATGAAATTTAGCCCGCTCTTTTCTTGTCCTTTGACCTCCATCTTGGATGCCCGCCTCTCGTCACCGCCCGAGTTTCTCCATCAGAAAATGTCATTATTATTTTATTATTTACTTGATAATATTATTATCACCACCCGGCCAACTACCACCGAGCCGCCTGCTCGTCGTTTGAGTATGAAACTATAATATCCACTCCATTATATCCCCCGCGGCGGCTTTCCCTCCGCGTTCCGGCCAAAACGGTCATCCTCCGTATTAGAATACCAGTCTCGGTATTCCTGAATTCGTGGTCCTTTGTGACTGCGCACGACGTAAACCCCGACGAAAGTCACGGTCTAGCCACTCCCTACCCGTTTAGTCCATCCCCTCCCCCTCGGCGCGTAACTTGCCATTTGGAGCCTGCATTCTCGCTAGGGTCGCCCATTCTCCGGCTCCTCCGGCAATCCTTTACTGTACTAGCCACTGCCTGTGGTCCTAGGGACATTATTCAAGTCTAATAGGAGGCGCTCTGATAATAATGAGTAGAACCTGATGGATCCCGGAGATAATAATTTTCACTGTCCCCCCCAAGCCTTCTTTTACTGCTTTAGGCCCGCCCGTGCGGTAGCTCTCACCGCCTTTGTTCTAATTCATTCGGATGTTCTGTTTTGTGTGTGGGCCTTGCTCCGCGCAACTGTCCATGACATGATGGTAATCATTCCCCCATCAATCCCAACCCTTCCCGAAACTACTCGGCTGACGCTGTGCACACCGTGTTCGCCGCCTTTGTCCTGATCAACCTTCCTAAGTACTACTAATCCCATTGACCGTTGTCACACCATGACTCATCCACACCCCTCTTATAGATGGCAACCTACAAATTTGGGGACCGCATCCAAGGTTGCAAGTACTGGCGTTTACACGCTATGAACCTTCTGGAAATAATAGTCGCCACATGAAATAAACAAAGTACATACGTATACCAATAGCAGGTTCGGCACCTGTCTCAGCACGACAGCAACTTTCTTGCCAACCGTACTATGCATATCGCGGCAATGCCCTTTCCGATGACCCTTCCTTTATTTGCGAAGCCTAACGTATTCGTCCACACTCAGTCGTGTATACTGCCCGCGATCGGGGAACTCCATCTGTTCTCTGGTATCAATGCCTGTTCCTCGCTCGCTCTCGCCCTGCAACCGCGCTAAACTCGAACCAAACTTTCTCAAAACGATATGCCTTCTTGAGCCATGAATGAGCCCCTACCCCATCATGGCATCACTCCAGGCTAATACTACCTGTCCTTCACGTGTCGACATGCATCACGTACACCGGAGTGTATCGCCTTGCCACTGCACAAAGTGTCACTCCCAGTTCCTCCCAATCTTTCCAGTTTCTGTATAGCCTGTGGTACCATTGCCCTGTCCCTGGACCTTCGTATCACGTGGATCAGGATCTGTGTGTGTGTGAGTGTGTGCATGGCAATGTTCTACAGCTGGCTGCCGAGTTT